>JAEIFU010004052.1:0-20446 GCA_018904235.1 Lordiphosa stackelbergi | reverse complement strand
AATAGTGATTGTTTTGGTCGGCTCAAGGTCAGGTGTATTTTATGTGCATTAGTTCAGTGAAATAAAACACATTTCTCCTCTTTTTTCCTCCAATATATTTCGAACCCCGTCGGGATTCGTCTTCAGGGCTGTAACATACATATAACAAAAAACATACAATTTACTTAAGTTAAGTCCTGAACATTAAACACATTAATTAAACATACAGTGCACAGCGTCCGTTCTGTCAGCTGTGGAGTTGGAAACTGATTTGTTTTTTGTTGTGGTTAAGTAAATGTCTGTATATGTGTGCGCAGTTCTCAGTGTCAGTTCTAAAATTTAAGCGTATGTGTGAGGGCACGGCTATGATATGGAGCATCTCCAGCGTGAAGCGTTTGTTGTAGTTTTTCTCTTGCTGTAAAATTTTAACAGCTGAGAAATCTGGAGAGTGTAAGTGCTCCGCGCAGTGGGCCGCAAGCGCTGTTTTTTGTATAGTGGTTTCACCTCTGCGTTTTGTCCGATTTATGTCCAGATATCCTAGTTTTTAATTTTGTCTTAGTCGTCCCAACATACACTTTTTTGCATACGTTGGTTCCGTCACCAGCACATGGAATATGATAAATTATGTTATTTTTATCCATCTTGTCAATTTTGCTTTTTGTCTTGCTGAAGAACATCGCCGAGGTGTAAATTGGTTTGTGCGCAATTCTGACTGTATTTTTATCATAGCAATCGGATCTGGTCAGTCTGTCTGAGAACTTCGGAATATATATCACCGACTTGAATATTTTTTCCGATCTTTCTTCTTTGTGTGTACACCCATTTTTGTGTGTCTTTAGCAGTCCGAATATTGTTTTTGTGGGAAAGTCGTTGGATTTCAGGATGTTGAAAATTTTTCGTTTGTTTTTGTGGTGGAATTGGGGTCGCTGGTTTCCATTACTCGTCTGATGAAATTCTTAGCCGTATTAATTTTCATGCTGGTTGGATGATTTGAGTGGTAGTTTATCATCCTTCCAGACGCCATAGTCTTTCTGGTACCAGTCAAGTTTTACTGTGTTGTCCACTCTATGTACGGTGGTGTCTAGAAACGATAGTTTCTCATCCTTTTCCACTTCACATGGGAATTTTATATCCTTATGATATTTGTTCAATGTTTCCAAAGTGTCATCAATTTCGTCCTCCCTCCCATTAGTACGACTAATGGACCAAGATGACTCGACAGCATTTTTTGAGAGCGAAGAAGTGTTAGCTCAAAGAAGAACCGAAAAATTAAAAGAACAACAGCTGACCAAGCACGACAACTTAAGGAGAGAGAGCTGCAAAATTCTTACGGACAATAACAACAAGACGAAGCATTGGTTTGTAAACAAAACAACAACTGAGTTTCCACCTAACGTGGAACAGCTACTTGGAAAGGGTGCAAAGTTCGCACTCCCAATTCCATGAAAGAGTTCCCGCTCTTCATGCATTGCGGACGGAGAGGAGTTAGCAAAAACAATGACAACAAAGGAAGACCAGGAAACAGCGAGAACGAAACTTTCGCTGCTCATCAAAGACAGTATGACAAAAAAACGGGAGAGTGCAATAGATCGCGCTTTAACAGACACAGTGGAACAAACAAGACGATTTTTACATGAAAACAAAAATGTATTAATTTTAAATTCAGACAAGGGAAATGTAACCGTGGCAATGGAGAAGGAGGATTATGACAACAAGATGAAACAAATATTAGGAGACAGGTCTACCTATAGTATTCTTCGACAAGATCCCACATTGCGACTACAGACTAAAAATAACTTATTAGTAGAAAAACTTAACAAACAAGGAATAATTACGAAAAAAGAAAAATATCTACTGTCAACAAATGTTGCACTTCCACCTAGGATTTATGGACTCCCCAAGATTCATAAAGAGAACATGCCTTTACGACCAATATGCTCTATGACGAATGCCCCTTCATATTTTTTATGCAAGTATCTGACAAATATTCTTAAAAACTTGACAGCCCAATCCGAATACAATATAAAGAACGCGACAGACTTTAAACATAGAATCAATAATACCCATATTTATGACAATGAGAAGCTAGTATCGTTTGACGTGGTATCATTATTTCCAAGTATACCAACTGAACTGGCCTTAGAAGTCATACAAAAAAAGATGGAATGAGATTGAGGAACATACGACCATACCCAAACAATTGTTCATGGAAATAGTAAGATTCTGTATAACAGAGAACAGATACTTCAAATATGATGACACAATATACATCCAACACAAAGGCCTTCCAATGGGATCCCCAGCATCGCCGATAATTGCAGATATTGTAATGGAAGAAATTTTAAGCAAAATATCGAAGACACGATTACTGACCAAATATGTAGACGACCTTTTCGCAATTGTAAGGGAGGACGAAATTGATGACACTTTGGAAACATTGAACAAATATCATAAGGATATAAAATTCACATGTGAAGTGGAAAAGGATGAGAAACTATCGTTTCTAGACACCACCGTACATAGAGTAGACAACACAATAAAACTTGACTGGTACCAGAAAGACATGGCGTCTGGAAGGATGATAAACTACCACTCAAATCATCCAACCAGCATGAAAATTAATACGGCGAAGAATTTCATCAGACGAGTAATGGAAACCAGCGACCCCATATTCCACCAAAAAAACAAACGAAAAATTTTCAACATCCTGAAATCCAACGACTTTCCCACAAAAACAATATTCGGACTGCTAAAGACACACAAAAATGGGCCTTGAGCCGACCAAAACAACCACATAGTAAATATTAAAATAGCTTTTTAGTTTTTTATTTTTTCCTAGTTAAAGTCGGCTCTAACCGACTTCGATATACCCGTTACTCATGAAAAACATGTTTAACAGTGTTCCTGCGTTCCTTAGTGTGACCATCCAAAAAGTATGCAACATTTTTTTAGGGTGGTAGCGGGTAGGGCTTGGTTTACTTTTTTGCTTATAACTTGAGAACCGTTCATCCGATCTTTATCATTTCTTCGGCAAATCGATTAATTTTGCTAATTACTAACTATCTTTAGAAGGTACGAATCCTCTATCTTTAAAACTGTAGGAGATATAACGTTTTTTTCCAAATTGTGGGGGCGGGAGGGAGCGTGGCCAAAATTTGAAACAAACTTGATCTGCGTGCAGATAAAAGAAGCATTTGTCCCATACATGTCAAACCTCTATCTCTACCATCTCTGAGATCTAGATGTTCATACAGACGGACGGACGGACGGACGGACGGACGGACGGACAGACGGACAAGGCTAAATCGACTCGGCTGTTGATGCTGATCAAGAATATATATACTTTATATGGTCGGAAATGATTCCTTCTGCCTGTTACATACATTTGCACGACTTTAGTATACCCTTTTTACTCTACGAGTAACGGGTATAAAAAAAAAATAAAATTTTGAAATTAAATAACACACACAGTAGGTAATTGGAAGCGGGAACGTTTAACATTTCCGATGATTTTATCTAAACGGCCCCCACTATTTGAACTACACGCGCCCTAAGCCCATACAATGTAATCTGTGCTACATGTGTCGGGTTGTCAATTTTTAAAATGTGTCAAATTTGTTCGATTTTGATAAAAATGCTGCCCCAATTTTAATTAAAATGGAAAACGAACCTTTAAGTCCCGTTTCAGACAAATCATTCTTGTAACAGAGTGGAACTTTGATTTAAAAAGTGAACGCAAAGTATAATACTAAATGCAAGAGGAAGAAGTAATGGAAATGGAGCACAGAGACTTAGGCAAATGATGAGGTTCACATTTTCGTATTTACCAATGAGCTTGAAGAAGTGGAACAAAAATAGCTGGTACTATTTTTGGTAATTGTCTAGTATGATCCCTACATCAGAGAATGTTAACAATTTCCTTCAATAAATGGTGGAATTATGATTAATTTTTGTGCAGAAAAACACGGGGTCTTCCATGGTTTCTTTTTAAACGAATTTTGAAGTTTTAATTTTTTACTTAATAAAACTTAAGTAACTGTGTATGTGCTTTGAGAAATATGTCATTGTTGAATTATTTTCTTCACCACGCCATTGGGGGCAAAGTTCTAGCCGCGTTTTTTTTATGTGGTATCCCCAAAAGGCCTAGACCACGTAAGGCAGTGATAAACTTAGTCTTGTTTCTTCCTCCTCCTCTCTTACATCATCCTCCTATTAGATGTTTTTTTTTAAGAAAAATAAACGAAAACTAACATTGAAAGCAGAAAATTTTCTTTTTTTTAAATCGCGCGATTTTTTTTAAAAAAATTTTTGCCTGCGGCCCATTTTCACATTTTCATAAACGCTCACCTGCGAAAAATGAATATCATTGACTATAGTTTTTGATGTTGGATTATACAGCAGTCCAATCGCCCCAAAGATGTAATGAATCCTGTCTTTATGATTTGATACATAAATTTTGCCAAATATCCGAGATAATGATCTTTTTCCGCCCAAAATGAGCCAATTCGGACTTTACGTCCCACCAAAGTCTTTCTAGTAGTAGTAGTAGAATTATCATTTATTTTTCAATTGTAGCGTAATATTAACATGATCTGTATAAGAAGTTAAGCTACTATAATGATTTAGGAGTACTGTCGTTGGTAACAAAAAAGCAAAACTATAAAAAATCAAAAATTATAATTGGTGGTAACACCGGCTTGGCCTACGCCGTAAGCCGAAAACTTAACGCGTCTTTCCACTTCCCTGACTACTTCACCTTGCTTTCCGGGTCTTCCCAGATACCAGATCGTTCGTCAAAAAGCTTCAATATGCGCAAGTTTCTGTATCCACTAAATAAATTCCTGCTTTACCAGTTGCCTGAAACGTTGTGCTTCGAAGATGTAGCCAATGAGCTTTGGCCAGCTTTCTCCATTTACAACTTGCAGGCATTCCTCTCTGCTAAGACTGTCCCTTTTCCAATAAATTCGACGTATCTCCCTTAAGATTGGGCATCTTGCTATAAAGTGCAGCGTATCTTCTCTTTCTCTCATATTGCATAATGAACACTCCTCCGAGCGATCGGTTCTGTGGGGGAGTATTCCAAACTCAAGAGCTCTACTCTTGCCTTGAAAATTGCCGCAATTCCATTTATGCCTATATCATCGTTATAGTAGTTTTTGGCTCCAAGGTTGTGCTCTAATGCTTTATAAGTATCGCGTGTCTCGCTTTGCCTCGCCCTGAGCACCGCATTGTCTCGAGAAGATCTTTTTACACCCTTTTTTTTCCGAATATCCCTACACTCCGTTGGGACGCTAACACTAACAAATTGTTAAAGCAGCAGCTTTGTTAAACACCCAAATTGATTGAATATTGAAGACAAAGTGCAATTCTTTTGATGATATTCCATTCTAAAAACATGTGCTGGAAGTTACACCATTTTGTCTTGCCAAAATGTATACAATGGGTGTTGTTAAAAATTATCATTAATATTCCATACAAAATACTAGCCTACTTACTGTTTTCCTTTGGGCAGTAGACAAATTGGTTATTTCGAACACATGTAAAAATCTTCGCTAATAAAATCATTTCATTGTTTGGGATAGCTTATTTTAAAGTTTAGAAATAGTACATTACGATAATAACGAAAAGTCAAAAAAGCGTAAAAATAGCAGCACCGCTGCTTTCAGCTGCTACTAGTAGTACTACTACAGATTTTGCATAACGTAAATCAAAAACTGTCGTTTGAAAAGTTCCCAAATTTTGACTGTTTAAGCCAAATTTTACTAAAATATGTGCAAATTAGTTGCCTGTGGAAACTGTGAATAATTAATTTAAAAATCTTTCTATTTTAAAAAAATTTTTAACCGAGCGGAGAAAAAATTTTAAAATTTTTGAAATATTGCTCTTTCGTGGGGGTGTGAGTTTTTGAAAAGCCTTTTGTCCCGAAAATTGTTTGTGCCTCTTAAATTTTTATGTCCACTCAGTCTGCCCAGCAAAAAGCATTTGAGCTCAAATTAAACTTTTAAAATTTTGATTTGAAAATACAGATGTAAAACAGTGTTTTGAATATTGCTTGATAAAACGTGATATTTCGCGGTCCATCAAAGGAATTTTGTGTACTTAGGAGGACTTTAGAGGCAATTACCTTATATTTTTGGAGTAAGTCGTTCAAATATTTATTTTTCATTATTGATTTGACATTTGACGAAAAGCTTATACATACAAGACCTGAATTTTTCAAAATTCTTAAAAAAAAAAAGCTATAGATGAAAGCCGATTTTTTTATGAAAATTCTTAATAATTCGCAGTCCATCGAAAGACCTTTTTTTTAATTTTCTGATAGAAGGCCGGAGCAAGGGGCCGGAGTACTAGACTATTACCGATAACAATAAATAAAATTAAAAAAAAAAACATTAAAAAATGTCTGATATTCATCACCTCCCATTGCAAAAAGCTATCTACGCCACTGCTTGTACCTTCTAGACGTATTTAGTAATCAGCATTATTTATCGATCAGTCAAAGGTTTGGTTAAGATCGGATAGACGATCGACAAGTTATAAGCTTTCTGCTGCCAATGTAACGTCAAAACTTAAACTGAGCATACATTTTCCCAGACACAGAGTACATTATAGCTGCGCTTGACAGACTTTCTTACTTGTTTTTTATGCATTTGGTTTCAAGCTATGACGGATTTGGATTTTTTTTTAAATCGGTTGATTGGTTCCCGGATAATGTGGGTTAAAGTGCGTCAAGCCGTAGTAAAAAAAAGGGGGAAAACCTGTTAAGTAAGAAGAACATACTTACATGCAGTCCATCTCCCACTCCAGGACAGTAGAGAGAGAATTCATTTGCGTCATCGAATTTATATTGCAGCGCATGTTCGGCCATGCTGCTTGAACGTTTTTGCTGCCGCTATCCGACTCGACCGAATTTCATTTAAACTTTCACAGAAATTAAAAAAAAAAATTAGCAAAGGATGAATTATACAAATATGTAGTATATATTTGTCAACATAAAACCTTTTCTTCAATTTTGTTCTTATATAGTATAGCACATCTTGGATATCAAGGATACTCGTCTGCCCACTTCAAGGCCCTGCGGAAATTTAATGCGGCCTGCAAATGCCAACACTTTACAAAAATTTAGCGAGTCACACGGACAACAACTTTCATCTAACATATTCAGAGAATTGTTAGTGGGTGTATCTGGTGGTCAAAAACAGAAACTTTTTTTAATTCAGAAGAGAAGCTGCTGACCATGTGAGGCATGAATATGCACATACCAGGAAGCACTTGTTTGAAAGTGGTAGTAAAATATTAGAAATATAAAATATATATACACAGAAAAAAAAATGATATTTTTTTATATCAATTTTAAGCCGATATGATAAAATATCAAATTGATATTTTACAAATTTCAATTCGATATTTTTTTACGTATCATATTAATATTTTCAGTATCATTCTGAAACTATTTAATATCAATTTACGTGAATGATATTATTTTGGATCAGAAAGATATTATTTTCTTGTCAAAATGAAATGAAAATACGTACGTCTCTGCATTACCAGTCGTTAGTGTAGTGATACATCACCTGTCGTTAGCGAGTGTGCTCCCATCACTACACCGACGACTGGTGATGCAGCGTATACCGACCCATCACTACACTAACGACTGGTAATGCAGAGTCGCACCGACGGTACGTTTTGCGGACATTCCCATAGAAAATTCGATAGGCAAATAACATGGCTGGTGGTTAGGCTGGTAGCTGGTAGTAACGATTCGTTAGCGGATTCGTTAGATCCAGTACCGGTACGCCGTACTACAGGACTGGTGCAAAACAGATTAGAATTGGTATTAAGGCTGTCGATATTTCTCAAAATATCAATATCCATAATATCAAAAATCAAAATTTATCGCGTCCAAATACATCGATATAGTAGAGTGAAAAGGGTATACTAAAGTCGTGCAAATGTATGTAACAGGCAGAAAAATCATATCCGACCATATAGTACACTGCCATGCACTTGAATAGGGACAAGCATTTTAACGCGAATGTACAACTATTTGACTCAAACAAGTTAGCATTTAGTACTTCATTCTTTATTGAATTAACAAAAAAAATTTTTTTTAAATAAACGTAGTTTTCTGTTAAAAAATTTTTTCAACGAGCTCTTCAAAACTGGCATATTTTTATCTTGCACTTGAATAGGGACAAACGTGATTTCATCATTCTGAGCAAAACTCCGCGCAATGAAGCTTATATTTTGACATCATATAAACGTTTTAAGTAGAAAAAATACTTGGTGGGCGGTAAACCACTAACTGATGAAGGAAAAGGCAAAATAATGGCTTTTAATGAGTGAATTCTTACGTACAAGCAAATTGCTGGAAAAAATTGGAATAAGCGTCGGCTTCGAAAATGCGTTGAAAATTACAATTTAATGAAAGTGTCGATACGGTACGGAGAGTTGTACATAAAGCTGAACATCTAAGAAGATTTAAATTTAAAAAAAAAACCCACCACTTCATACCCAACGTGAAGATCCTCGTCAAGTTTTTGCTCGAAATTATATGGCTCGAAAGATGGAATGGCATACCGTAGAGTTTTTAGTTAAGAAACGCTTCAACTTGTATGGAACTGACGGTTTTTTCTATTATTTCCATGATATTCGATAAGAAGAACACTTTCTGTCCCGTCACCACAGCCGTGAGAAAAATGTTATGGTGTGGCGTGCCATCTGATTTTATGGGACACGCCAAGTCATATAATTTCGAGCAAACCTTTGATGAGAATCATAATGTGTGCATAAAGTGGTGCTTTTTATTTTAATTTAATCTTCTTAGATGTTCAGCTTTATGTACAACCCTCCTTACCGTATCAGCACTTTCATTTAATTGCAATTTTGAATCAATTTTCAAAGCTGAACAGAGTGAATTTAAAGCTTTTTGAACAATTCGCTGCTTTGCAGTACGTTGAAGTGTTTTTGTGGTGCGTCCTTTCATGTTATTAACATAATTTGATGGGTTTTTAAGAAAATTGCATACAACACTACACCTTATTCCAATTTTTTTCAGCAATTTGCTTGTACATAAGGGTTTACTCCTTAAAAGCCATTATTTTATACCCGTTACTCGTAGAGTAAAAAGGGTATACTAAAGTCGTGCAAATGTATGTAACAGGCAGAAGGAATCATTTCCGACCATATAAAGTATATATATTCTTGATCAGCATCAACAGCCGAGTCGATTTAGCCTTGTCCGTCTGTCCGTCCGTCCGTCCGTCTGTCCGTCCGTAACACCTAGATCTCAGAGATGGTAAGAGATAGAGGTTTGACATGTATGGGACAAATGCTTCTTTTATCTGCACGCAGATCAAGTTTGCTCAAATTTGGCCACGCCCCCTCCCGCCCCCGCAATTTGGAAAAAACGATATATCTCCTACAGTTTTGTAGATAGATGATTCGTACCTTCTAGAGATAGTTAGTAGTTAGCAAAATGAATTAATTTGCCGAAATAATGATAAAGATCGGATGAACGGTTCTCAAGTTATAAGCAAAAAAATGAACCAAGCCCTCCCCTAAAAAAAAGTTTCATACTTTTTGGATGGCCACACTAAGGAACGCGGTAACACTGTTAAACATGTTTTTTCATGAGTAACGGGTATATCGAAGTCGGTTAGAGCCGACTTTAACTTACGCTCTCGTTTTTTTACTTAAAACGTTTATATGATGTCAAAATATAAGCTTTATTGCGCGGAGTTTTACTCAGAATGATGAAATTACGTTTGTCCCTATTCAAGTGCATGATAAAAATATGTTATTTTTGAAGAGCTCGTTGACAAAAATTTTTAAGAGAAGACTACGTTTATTTAAAAAAAATTTTTTAATTCAATAAAGAATGAAGTACTGAATGCTAAAAAATATTTGTCTTTTGATTTGATTTGATTGTTTGAGTCAAATAGTTGTACATTCGCGATAAAATGCTTGTCCCTATTCCAGTGCATGGCAGTGTATATATATATTCTTGATCAACATTAACAGCCGAGTCGATATAGCCTTGTCCGTCTGACCGTCTGTGTGTATGAACACCTAGATATCAGAGACTGTAAGAGCTAGAGCCACCAAACTTGCTATGCAGACTCCTGTTGTCTGCAAACAGATCAAGTTTGTTTCAAATTCCTCCAAGAATCCATTGTCTTAAACGAATTCCTAGCCCGCTCAAATCGACCTCAAATATTACGGGTAATTAAGGATTCTGTCTTTTCCTACAGGAATAAAATAAAACATTTTTTTTTAAACTTTAGAAATCGCTTATGCTACGAAGAAATTAAGGTATTGGTGACCAATCGTATCCATTTTGCACCCCTTCTGAGGTCATAACTCCCCTAGCAGGAATATTTCCTGTACGAAAGTCAAGATTTTCCAGGGTTCTAGGTCACCGATGTTGTCCGTCTGCAATTACCATAGTAATCTTTATCTGATAGATCGTTAAGATCGACAGAAAAAATATCATATTGTTATAACCGTTATCGTCCAACAAAATATCGATATACCAATATGTTGGTAAAATATTGAAACCCTAATTGGTATTTCGAATGAAGAAAAATAAAGTATTTGACAGTATTATTTATTGTTCCTTTCCCGCAGTAATCCATGATACAACTATATAAGGTATGGCATTAAGAGTTTATCGAGTACTGACAGCTTTTGCTAAAATCGAGAGAGAATAAATCAAAAAGCAAAGCACCCTCAGATATACAAACAGAAAAATAAATTAGAAACAAAATATGTGCTTAAATAAATTTTAATGGCATTATTTTAAAACAAATATAAGGGTTTTTAGTGACCTGCATTGATTTTAGATGCATTATTAAAGACTTAATTTATTTAAATTCAAGCCCCGAATTAAAAAAATTATTGTAATAAATATATCCAAAAAATTTTTGTGCATTAAATCAACAATAAAATCAAGCGTTCCAGGCTGAACGTTCAACTTCTGCGACCACTCCCGCAATGTCCGCTCTCTAGGCAAAGTAAATCCCTTTTTAACAGATGTCTATACACACTTGGCCCAGCAGCAAGAAGAAAAATTTCATAGGACACATCTTCTGGATTCCATTTCACATTTCCCTTCACTTGCCAATCGACGGACTTGGGAGTCCGTAAATAATCTATTCAAGGACGTTTCCATACACGCAAAGTTGGCAATTTTTCGCTTCAAGGCAGCATTCTCTTTTTCCAAATCGGAAACCTTGATTTTTTAGCGCAAATTTTCTAACGCCATGCCACAGTCCCCGACTTCCTTTCTGAAATTACATTCACATCAAATTAACAATTCATCAACGTAAAAGCTAGGATACACTTACTCAGTTTGCAAACTGAAGTCTTTTGTGTTGGGCATAGTTTGCGACAAAATATGTTCCGTGAACTGGAACGCTCCTTTCGGAATGGCACTTTTTAAAAGAAGCCCGCGACCATTCTTATCGCCTTCTGTTGAACGAAGGTCACTTTCCGCCTTTGGCAAATTTTACTATATTGTGTAAGTAAAACACCGGTTGAATTTGACCACACTTTTCTTCTTTCTTCATCTTTTTGGGGCACGTCTCAACAACAGTATTGGCTAGACATTTCCACAAATTAAAAATAAATCCCGTCGGCAAATCAAAAAAAAATTCGTGCGCACACAACCTTTTCAATAAAATGACGCAACACAATGAAAATTTGGGGTCCCGAAAAGAGAGCTCTCTCAGAGAGCACCTTACCTTATATAGTTGTATCATGCAGTAATTCAAGTAGCTCGGACTGGAAGATTGCTTGACTTGCTCCTTTTTCAGCTACAAACGCTCAGTCGCAAACTAACAAACTCCGCTTGGTCAGGCTTGGACCGTTTTGCTGGAACGAACTATATCTGCCATGTTGCGGTTTTCACTAAAGTGAATTCGAATCTTTTACATATTCACTTCTTTATTCAATAATCAAAGAAATCCGTATCAAACATGCAGTTTCTATTTACTCCTTACCTGATTAACCAAATCAATTTTATGCAACAGCACATTAAACCAATTCGAATTCGACAATTTTTGTCGAAAGTGAAAACCGAAACAGGCCTGTATAAGAATTTCATAAAACTATTGTTTTAACTTGTGGGGGTGGATTTAAGGTTTGCAGGTATTAAAAATTCAAGTTAGAAAAATTGGCATCTCTTTGGGGTCATATATATTACTTCAGGATACGCCATACACCATTTTAAAGGATACACTTTCAAGACAGTATTTGAGACAAACGCTTTGAGGTGAAGGCCAGTTCAGCAGTCGGAACCATTCAAGGAACTAGTTATAAAAAACAATGAACCTTTTTGGTAATTGTCTATTATACGTCCATCCTCTCCAAAAATTTCGAAATAATTTTTCCTCGATGGACCGCGAATTATGAAGAATTTACGTGCAAAAATTAATTGGCGGTCATCCATGGTTTCTTTTAAAATGAATTTTGTAATTTGCTGTTTTTGCACCAAAATTATGCATGTGCTTTTCTTCAAATGTCAAATTATTAAAATAAATATGAAATTTGTGAACAAATTTGTTTTGTTCAATTGTTCTGCGAGTACGTTTGTTCTAAAATTGTGATTAATATGGTTGCGCGGGTTGTGAAACTACAATTTCGAAGTTTTTGTCGATGTCGGAGTCCGATGTCATTGACTTCCCTTATAAGTCATAATGCCATTTTAAAGGAAATCATCTGTCCAAAATGTGGTGAAGTGTGCAAAATTTCTATCTAAAGGTAATTGTCTATTATAGGTCCTTCTTCTCCAAAAATTCCTTTGCAAAATTTCGTCTAAAGGTTCGAGGACCGTATTTCGTTGCCATTCCATAGTGCAAATCTACAATAAGAAGAAGAAAAACAAAAGTACAGTGCAATTTTGTAGAAAGTGTTCGCAAAAACATTATTTTCTGGTACAAAATTTTCTATACCTGAAATTTGCAAATTTGTTAGGGTGGGTTAAGCGAGGGGGGAAGGCGTGAGTTTGGAGGGCGAAAGGGAGATTGGTGCGGTCAAATGTATTGTTGAGTGAAAAATTTTCGGAGGGAAGAATATATTGCCTGGAGAGTAAATAACAGCTGTTCCATCATTGGAAGAAAAGTTTAAGGGCCAATGGGTGTTTGGTGGCATCGAGGGGGGAACGGGGGGGTGGAAAAAATTGATAAATATAAAGAAGCCAAGGAGAAAAATTTTTTTAAAAACCAAAAGACGCGGTTAAAATTTTTCTTCAATATTGAAAAAAAAGGAGATGTATGTTAAAGGGAACTGAATAAGGTATTTTAATTACGAAGGTTAAATTTTAAAGATTAAGATCAGATCGAAAACAATTCGAACACTCTGAAACGGAAACATCATAACACAAATGATCCGTAAATGGGAACAAACCTGAAAAGCAGCGCGTAGACAGAAAATCCCCAAACCAAAGTATGCACTAATTTTCATATAAAATATTTTTTTATTATAATGAGAATACAAATTATAGTTATTTGCTTAGCTTACACTCCCAACAGGGTGGTAAATTCGCACATAGACCTGGGTTTGGCCTGTGGCGAACAGGCCTGACGCACGGCCATCTCCCAGGTGTCCAGCAAATGGGAAAGTGAATAGTTTTTCGGCAACTTGGAGATGCGTGCAGTTAAAGCCTGCTGCACCAGTTGCAGGAATGGTGTGGCCGAGTACTCTTGTTCGGTGAGGGAACAATCGGGTGCCTGCCAGGGATATTCCTCGGGCACACTGACGCTTACCGGCGGCACACTCGGCAGACGTTTATCGTCCAGGCAACAGATCAAGCGTATGGATTTATTATTATTCTGCGCCGTGGTATCCAATTTGACTTTGAATTTTGTATCAAGACGGGCTATTTCGCCTTGAAGCACATGCGGCACCTCCTGATCAAAGGGTGAGGATTTTTCCTCCAAGCGAGGTTTCTTGGCGGGCACCGGAGCACAGATATCGGTGCCAAAAAGCAACTCCAAGCTGGGTCGGAAAGTGCGATGTAAAGTGTGATTGGCTATGGGGCTCTGAAGAGTGGTATTGATGACCTCCAGCAAAGGATTGGAAGATTTCTGTATGGAGGAAAAGATGTTAAGGGATAAAAGACGACTGTGGCCAGGACTTACGCCAAATTGTTGACCCGTATAGGAGACCAAATCCATTTTTTCCAAAGCCTTCTCACACTTCAGTAAGGTGTCCAAGGGAACACGCTGCGTGGGATTGCACAGAATCTCTAGGAGTTTACTCATCTTGGCCATTTTCTCCACATCTGAAAGGGAGAGTTTTGGATATATTAGGTTACAGCTTGGAGGGTTTCAAGCGGCCACTCACTGGTCCCATCATTGCTAATCTTGGCAAGCATACGCTTCAGGGGCTCAATGTACTTGGTCAGCTGTTTGTACTTCTCGCGATATAAAGCCTCTTCCTGGGGATTGAAGGGACTGTTGCCGGTAACCTGACCTGGTGTATTAATGGAAGCACTGGGCGACTGTTGGCGTATGTTGCGCTGAGGGTTCTGCATCATCATCTGAGGACTGGATTGAGGTACCAAAGCCGGACTGGGTATCATCTGAGGAGTGGGCATTTGTGGTGTGGGCGGCTGTTGATTGGGTGTCTGATTTCCCACCAGCTGCTGCTGTTGCATTTGCTGGAGTTGCTGCTGCTGCAACTGCTGGGCATCCGCTGGCGAGGGACTGGAGCGCATGAAAGGTTGTCCCGGCTGTTGAGCTCCCACACCGACAACGCCACCACGATTACCGGGAAACATTTGTCCCGCTTGACCCATGGCCATGGGATTGGGTTTTTGTTGCTGCAAATTGTTCGGCATATTCACATTCATGCCACCCATGGGATTCATTCCTGCCTGTTGTACAGCATTGGGTGGCAAACCGCCGGCTCCGACTTGTGGCTGACCCACCACCGAGGCTGGTCCACCGACCACATTATGTTGACCTGGCTGCATTTGGGGCGGCATGCCCTGCATACCCTGGCCCATGCCTTGGGGACCACCAACCATGCCATTGCCCTGATTTAAGCGCATCATGGGATTCATGTTCATCTGAAAAGATCAGCATAGAGACCTAAATGCTTACACTCAGTTCCATGTACTCACCGCCATTTGATTCTGTTGCATTTGCTGCATGGGCGGCATCTGCTGCATGGCATTCACATTCATGGGTCCACTTTGCATTTGATTCCCTCCGGGGCCATTGACACCTACGGGTGCTGCATTTCCTGCCACGCCCGAGGGACCACTGTTGGGTCCAGGACCCACCATTTGATTGGGCATTCCCTGCATTTGTTGACCCGCATTGCCCACAATGGGTCCCGGACCCTGGACATTCATTACGCCGGGTGCATTGCCACCGCCCATTTGTTGCACCTGCACCATTTGCTGCTGCTGCTGACCACCACCTGCCCCCATGGGCATTTGTCCCCTAATATTGGCCATCGGCTGCATTTGCTGCCCCGGACGTTGTTGATTCAAGGTCTGCAACAGATTGGAGGCCGTACCGGGACCCCCCGGGCCAGGCATTTGATTAGGGCCACCACCTACAGGTCCACCCACGATTCCACCACCGCCAGCTCCCGCCATGGGCATTAGCTGGGGATTGCGATTTCCCTGACTGGCCAGATTTTGTAAGGCATTCAAGGGGTCCGGCATCATGGATGGCTGGCCCATCTCATTAGCATTGGGTGGCGGAGCCTGTTGTTGTTGTTGTTGCTGCTGCTGTTGCTGGTTCTTGCGCTGCGACACATCCTTGTAGTGCATAAACAACTTGGCCACCAAACCCAAATACTCATCCTTGGTGCGTGACTTGCGAAAGATGTGACTCTCCATTACGTTGGCATTTTTGTTGGGATCCTGACCATTCTGCGGCAACATGTCATGGCTGCAAGTAATTGAGATGTAAGGGAAAGATAAGCAAAGTGTTCCTAAGCTGCTATGTTTGTTGGTTGCTACCCACATCTTTGATATCACATTCTGACGAAATTTTTGCGTCTGCCACTCTTCCGTCATAATGGAAAAATACGAATGTATTTAATTAATGAGTAATAAACCGTGATTAATTCTGCTTTGAATTAATAAATTAATGATTTTTAGGACTGTGGATTGTTTTTGATGTGGACGCACTAATACCAAATGTAGTCAAACGTGGTCTCACTAATCCCCGCAATTAATCGATTGCAATTGCTCACAATATATCGATGACCATATTACAGTGCCCACTATAATTTGGCAAAGAATTGCTGTAGCGGCCGTTAAAAATGGCTGAAAATAGCTAAATTTAATGAGCTCGGTTGTAAAATATGGTCATTTCTAGTCCGACTTGTCGTGACATTTGTACGAAAAACTGTTTTTAAAAACTTTGAAAAAATGTGGATTTTTAAAAAGATATTTTTTTATCAATATTAGCGAAGCAAGTAAGCATCACTACGATTTGAAAATCAATGACATCAATCGACCATGGACTTAAAGATATTAGCAGAAATATGTGCTGACGTGACGTTACCAAATAAACAGAAGTGGGGTTTAACTTGCATTACAAAATTGCAAAACTCTGCGAATTGGGCAAAGCTTTTTATATAAAACTTTTTTCAGTAGGATTTGAAATAATATAGGATTACTAGCTGATCCGGCAAACGTTGTTCTGCCATATAAATTGTTTCTAGTCTATTTATATAAAAATCTGATGCCTTTACGTTACGACTTAGCTGCTTGGTTTCCCCTCCAATTCCCACCCCCACCCACTTAACAATCTCTTCCCACTCATTTCCCACCCACTTCCCGCTTACATCCCACCCCACCCAAATCCCATATAAATAAAATTTTTCGACCGACGGTTCCTATGGCAGCTATAAGATATAGTCATCGGTGCCGCTAACTTAATCCCGAAAGCAAAAATAGTTTGTTCAACGTCATCGTTTTTCTCTAAGAGCTATTTTCGGACCGATGGTTCATATGATAGTTATAAGATATAGTCATCCGATCCAGTCAGTTCCGATATATTAGCAGAGTGCAGCAAAAAGAAAAATCTGTGCAAAGTTTCAGCACGATAGCTTTAAAACTAAGAGACTAGACGGACAAAGCTCAATTCACTCAGCTCATCGCCTTGATCAAGAATATATATAGTTTATAGGGTTGAAAATGAATATTTCTATGCGTTCAAACTCTTAGCAAAATACCCTTGCAAGGGTATAAAAATGGGCGAAATGGAAATGCAAATTAAATGAAATATGCAAATTAAAAGATTTTGTTCTGAAACTTTGAATATAAGATTTTTATGATTTTATACACATTGACTTTTACTATGGTCTATCGACTAGTCAATGAACACGCATTGAGGTTTTAACGCGCACACTCAATCACGGCTCGAAGGACCAAATCTTACGACTCCAACAAATCATCGTACCGAGCCGTCCACATTAAGTGAATACGCAAAGAGGAGGTTTCGTTACGCACTGAATATATTTCTTACAAATACTAGCTTAATGTTAATATATTAATTCTTATTTTTGTCTAAGATCAGTCGCAGCTGAGGTTCTTTGCATGGGGATGGTTTTTAGGAATCTATTTTTAACAGCTAATAGGAGAATAGGAGCATAGCTTAACATTTAGCTCCGCCACTGCTGGTAATTTTAAGTGTGCGTTTTTTTTATTTATGACCATTTTGGGCTAACATGCACTCAAAAAAACAACTCCCCTAAAAAGTGCCATATTCGCCCTAATTTTTAGAAAATCGCCCTAAAAAAGGCCAAAGGCGACTCGCCTTATTTTTGAGAAAATGCTTTTCTGTTGTTATGGATAGCGACCTATGTTTTTATTTCGGGCATTTTTTTAAAAAACTTCGAGGTCAATGTTTTCTTCCACGTTGCTTATTAAAAACTAGAATCAAACACGAGTTTTGTTTTTCCAATATATTTCAAACCCCTTCGGGATTCAGGATGCTGTTAAGTCGATTTAAAATTCCCAAGCGGCTATGCCAGCGTTGGCATGATGAAGAAGCAGCTGACAGTAAAAGACTTAAAAAAAGTTTTAGAAAAAAATTTACACAATGTTTGTGGTTTTCCCCAACTCACCACCACCACCCACCTCCGCACACCAACCCACTTTTTTTAAGCTTTAATTATAAAATAATTTAGAAATAAAGCATTAACAATTTTTTTTTTATTTGCAAAATCTTGCGTTAAAATCATACCTAAGAATTTGGGAGCTTAAGTACTTACATTTGCCACTCAATAAGCAGCAAGAATAGTGGTCGAGTGGATTAGACATTAGCTTAGACAATGTCATGGACTGGGATCCAATCCCCGTAGGAGCACACCTTTTTCTGATTCAATGGTTCTTTTTTTAATGTTTTTTATTTTTATTTGAGGTGTTTTTGGCATTGCCTTACTTTATTCTATCCTTTAATCGATTACTGCATGGTGAAACGCATGTCAAGACAAAACAAAAACTTGATCAATACATCTACATTCTTCAGGCATTGCGAATGGATTAGTGTGTGTAAACAAATGCCATTACATAGACGGCTTCGTCGTTAAATCCGAACTACAGCATAGCGAAATGCAATTTCGCAAACATTTGTAGAAAGGTCGAAGGATTTAGAAAAACTTTCTTAAAATAAGAGTTTATTTTCTTAATTTAAGGGCAAAGCACCCTAAATTTGTCACAAATTTTTTCTAAAATCTAAGGCGAAATTACCCTAAAAATAAGAAAAGGCAATGAAAATGAAGCAAATTCACCCTAAAATTTAGAAAAAAAACTAGGGTTGTCGAAATATCGATATCGAATAACTCTTTGACGATATTTTTATGAATACTTTTTTTTGGTTTTTGGACAAAACAAAAGGTTCCCTAAAGTCATTCTCTTGGATATTAATAATATCAGAAATACTAGTAATATCAAGAGAATGACTTCAGAAATACTAGTAATATCCAAGAGAAACTTTCAGAAAACTTTCCTTTTTGTGGCCGAAACTAACAAAAATACACAAAAAAAATATATTCAACAATAATTTTTTCGATATTTCGACAACCCTAAAAAAATATAGTGTTCTAGATTTTAGAAAGTTTTTTCTAAAAAATTCATTCAGGGCAACTTTTCAATCAAATTGAATTCGATTTTCTTAAATATAGAAAAATAATTTTCGTGAGTGTGTGTTTACAATTTGTGTACATAAATTTTAAGTTATGATTTAGTTTTTATTTTGTGTTAATATTTTAAACATTGACTTAAAATCTCAAAAAGATCGTTCAACTTTTTCATATAGCTCCCATATATCAAAACTAGTTTACAATAAATAATAAATAATTTAATAAACCATCGAACCATTTTAAGTAAATTTTTTTTTTTATATTGTTTTGTAAATCTCTGAACTCCAAGAAGAGATGTGTGACGTTTTGATAGATGATTTTTAAAATTTCCGGTAGGTACACTTACTTAAATTTTGAGCCAAATCTCGACTCAGAAAAGTTAAATTTAGTCAAGCAAGGTATGAATGGTAATGTTATTGAATATTCAAATGAGCGCGTTTTTGAATCGGTTAGAAATTGTGTTTGAAAATTTTTTTTGAACAACTATAAAAATTGGAATGTTATTTCTTAAGAATCGCACTTTAAAAATAAAATGATATTGGTAATGAAAATCGATTTATAAACACCAAATAGATCATAAATCACAGCTGGCTAGAATATAGGCGTTTTTAATAATCCCATTGGTAAATTCTCGGATTTTTTTACAAATTTCGATACGGTCTAACTCAATACAGGATTTGTTATTTAAAACTGTTTCAAAAAATAGTTTTCCCAAGCCAAAAACTTTTTTTTTAGCCGATCTATCTTGTGAGCTGTAAATGGCATTTACTAAATGCACTAGATTAAATTTTTCGTATGATTTTAGATTATTATAAAAAATTAAAAATAGCCGATAATATATGAACAGATATATCAATATTTAAGCGTATAGGTATTTTCAGACAGGGACGATCGTCACACTTTATAGAGAATGCAAGGCGAGAGCGGACAAACAGAGACGAACGAGGACAAACGTTGTAAATAAATTGAACGGTAGAAACCAGTATCGACATTGTAAATAGTAAACCGTGCGTATATAGAAACCCGTGTAAATAGAGTTTACACTCTTACGTAAGAGCCCGAAACCCGAGAAAACAGCAGTTTACTCTTTCAAATAGGCACCAACAAAACTCTAGTTTAGCGAGAATCTCTTGTTTTTCCATAAGCCAGAAAAAGGCTAAAATAAATATTTTTTATATAAGTTTTGCTCATCTCTGAGCGTTCGCCACAAGATATATCGATAAATCGCATAGCTTGTTATCGCCTAACGGTTACGCGGTATCCCAGTTAATTCCAGCCGTTAGAAATTCAAAAACCGTCTTTGAATTCTAATGATTTGCAAATAAACTGTAGTGCATTTACAGTTACCTAGTTA
>JAEIFU010004051.1:0-20449 GCA_018904235.1 Lordiphosa stackelbergi | reverse complement strand
TTTTTTATTTTGGGATTTTTAGCTGGCTCGAGGTCAATGTTTTTTACGTGCTTATTAAAAACAAACAAACACGAGTTTTGATTTTCCAATATATTTCAAACCCCTTCGGGATTCGTCTTCAGGGCTGTAAACAGTATAACACAAAAACAAACAATTTATATTACATAATTCTGGACAAAAATCGTATAAGTGTACGTACAAAAAGGCACAGCGTCCGCTTAGTCAGCTGTGGAGTTGATAACTAATTTGATTTTCTGTTGTGGTCAAGTAAATGTCTGTATAAATGCGCGCAATTTTCTGTGTCTTGTTTGGAGTTCATCCTTCTATGTATTGGTGTGGATATGATGTGGAGCATTTCCAAGGTAAACCGTTTGTTGTAATGTTGTTCTTGTTGTAGGATGCTTACAGCTGTTAGGTCAGGGGAGTGTCTGCTCTCAGTACAATGGGCCGCAAGTGCTGTTTTTTGGATTGTTGTCTCATTCCTTCTTTTTATGTCAGACTTGTGACCGGATATTCTGGTTTTTAGTTTTGTCTTAGTCGTACCAATGTATACTTTCTCGCATACATTTGTCCCGTCACCAGCGCAAGGTATTTTGTAAATTAAATTATTTTTGTCAAGTTTTCCAATTTTGCTCTTCGTGTTGCTGAAGAACATTCTCGTTGTGTATATTGGTGTGTGAGCTATTATGATGTTGTCTTTGTTGTAGCAGTCGGATTTGGAAAGTCTGTCAGACAATTTTGGAATGTATACTAACGATTTGTATACTTTAGTTGAAGTTTCTTTCTGGTCAGTATTATTAAAATTATATGCCTTCATTAGAGAGAATATCGTGTGGTTTGGAAAGTCATTATTTTTGAGGATTGTGAATATTTTCTTTTTGTTGTCGTGGTGAAAAATTGGGTCGCTTGTGTCTAAGACTCGTCTTACAAAGTTCCTGGCCGTGTTCAGTATCATATGTTTGGGATGACTGGAATAATAATTAATCATCCTCCCGGATGCCATCGGTTTCTGGTACCAATCCAGTTTAAGGGTGTTATCTACTCTGTGAACGATGGAGTCAAGAAATGGTAACTGGCTATCCTTTTCCAACTCAAGGGTAAACTTAATGTCCTTATGATATGAGTTTAATATTGTCAGGGTGTTTTCTATTTGGTCCTCCTTTACTATGGCAAATAGGTCGTCAACATATTTGCTTAATAATCTAGTGTCAGGTACTCTGTCCAAAATTGTCTCCATAACTATGTCTGCTATTATCGGTGATGCGGGGGAACCCATTGGCAGTCCTTTAAGTTGCACATACAGTTTGTCTTCATATTTGAAATATCTGTTTTCCGTGATACAAAATGCTAACATCTCCATAAATAGTTTCCTCGGAATGCTGGTATGATTCTCGATATCTTTCCATCTTTTTTGAATCACTTCTAGCGCCAGGTCTGTTGGAATGCTAGGAAACAATGACACCACATCAAACGAAACTAATCTTTCGTCGCCATATATAGTCATTATCGCGTTAAATTCGAGTCTGATGTCAAATTCTTCAAGATGTTGACAACTATAGAAAATATACAGCACACACCAATATACACAACGAAATGTTCTTCAGCAACACGAAGAGCAAAATTGGAAAACTTGACAAAAATAATTTAATTTACAAAATACCTTGCGCTGGTGACGGGACAAATGTATGCGAGAAAGTATACATTGGTACGACTAAGACAAAACTAAAAACCAGAATATCCGGTCACAAGTCTGACATAAAAAGAAGGAATGAGACAACAATCCAAAAAACAGCACTTGCGGCCCATTGTACTGAGAGCAGACACTCCCCTGACCTAACAGCTGTAAGCATCCTACAACAAGAACAACATTACAACAAACGGTTTACCTTGGAAATGCTCCACATCATATCCACACCAATACATAGAAGGATGAACTCCAAACAAGACACAGAAAATTGCGCGCATTTATACAGACATTTACTTGACCACAACAGAAAATCAAATTAGTTATCAACTCCACAGCTGACTAAGCGGACGCTGTGCCTTTTTTGTACGTACACTTATACGATTTTTGTCTAGAATTATGTAATATAAATTGTTTGTTTTTGTGTTATACTGTTTACAGCCCTGAAGACGAATCCCGAAGGGGTTTGAAATATATTGGAAAATCAAAACTCGTGTTTGTTTGTTTTTAATAAGCACGTAAAAAACATTGACCTCGAGCCAGCTAAAAAATCCCAAAAAAAAAAAAAAATTTTTTGCCTGTGGAACCTTTCTAGCGGCGCAAATGCCCATTACAAGTTCGATGTTTGAAGGCTGGCAGCATTCAAGTATCGGTTACTACTCTGTATACATTTACGTAAGCTTGGCCGTGGGCGTATAACAGAAAACACTTCGGCTTTAGATTACAACTCAATATACCATTTAAGAAAATGTTGGCGAGGAAGTATGCGTTCAGTTCACAAGACGATACACCATTTTGACATTTGTGTGTGGACTTGAGGACTAGCTGTGCGCGCGTCCACACACTTGGGTTATGAAGTTGTATAATATATACTTTACAAACTTTGACACTGTCTAGTACTATGTGTATCGGATTGTAATGGGATTAAAAATTAATAAACTGGAAAAAAATGTTGTATGAGAAGAGGAGGGAAGTTCGCTTGACTACTGGGTATATGGAAGAACTGGCGACAAAATCATAATTAAGACTGTATGACGGCACTTGCCGACCGACGTGCCTTTGAAAAAAACAATTGACACTAACACGACACAACTGTTATATACACACGAGCAACAACTCGACCCGAAGTTAAACTTACAAAAATCTGAACACAACTGTGTACACGAAATGGAGCGAAAAATTCCCATTACGTGGGCACCTACGCGATGCATATTGTGGACCAGCCTCATTCACCTCTGTGCCGCTGGGTTAGCTTTAGTTAGAAAACTAGAACCTCAATTAATCATGAGATTATTTTTGATGTTTTGAAGCTTTTGCTGATCAACAAGCAATCTAATATTTAAATTTTAGTTTCATGACCTTTAAGCTGCCTTTACACTTATCATATATCTCGAAATAGTTGGTTGTCAAAATTCTATGGAGAAATCTATCAAATTATACCAGTCAAATTACATCAAAAAATCCTTAATTTCTTAAATATTATTTGCTTTGCTATTACATTTCGTCAGAGCGTCTCTTAAGAGATATATGACAAGTGTAAAGGCAGCTTAATCGTTTCATTAAATGATGTTAAATAATGATACGAACTCCCCGACTTGACCAGGGTAACGACAGCTTCGACTTGATTTCTATTTCAATTTGTATGATCTGTTCTTCCTCCCCTTAGGGGGCGCGCACACATGCAGCTGAAAGATGAACTGACGGCAGAACTTAAGACTGATTTGAACAAATAACCACGCTCCGTGAATGTTAGTGTGCACAACCAGCACTGGATTGATCTTTAAAATTCCGTTATAAGCTCAGCTTTGCAGAAATAATCAAGCATGTTTGTTTATTTCGTCGTGCTGACTTACTAAAATATCATGATCAGCCGTCAGTTCATCTTTCAGCCACATGTGTGCGCGCGCCCTTAAGGTTGATGGACAGACATAAATTTGACTAAGGTTCAGGTACAAAAAGATTTATTTGATAAGGAAGATTTTGTATTTATTTGAAGAGTTAATCATGTATATGGGTTTTAAGAGAGCCGGCTGAAGGTCAATGGTTAATTATAATTCCATTATGAACGAAAATCAAGACGTTTACTACAACATTTTTAGAATAGCAAATGGTATGTCCGAGATAACTGTTTCGAGGATCACCACAATGCTTTCATCAGCAGACTTTTTGCTTCTCAAGCTTCAACAACTTGCATATTTTGCTTATATGCCAATATTTTTGGCGATTAATCACTTGAGGATTCAAAATAAATTACGACAAACATTACTTAAAAAGTTTATAGGAAAATAATAAAAATAATTAAATACCAATCATCTGAAACCATAAACACACTGTAGTTCCTTCTTTTCGGAATTGCGGTTTTAGGTATCTCATGGACTTTAATAATTCGATTGGCAAAAATCATTTAGTGGATGATTTTTGCGGTAACTGCTCTATTTGGACAGTATAATGGTTGATTTTTGAATAGGAGATAACAAGATTATTTTCCCAATCAAAAAACAGCCAACAATACACTTATAGCCTATTTCCACCAAAGAAATGGTGCTTCATTTCTTAAATGAAAAGAAATGAAGAAAATTATGTCATTTCTTCCATACAAATTGTTTTTTCATTTTGGCCTTCATTTCTTTTATTCCTTACAAATGATGGCATTTCTCACGAAGGAATTTGGTACTTTTTAAAAAAATACTCGCTACTCTAATTACTGTAACTCTATCCTCTTGAAGCAGAAAGTGCCATCACCAATAATTTGTTAATTTGAGTATAAGGTGGTTCGTTAGCTTGCTACATAATTCAGCGCGATAACAATGCGATCGCCCCGCGAAATTGCTGTCATGACGGGTATGTCATTTTTTTACTATATATTCTCATAAGTCCACGTGAGTTTAAGAGTAGCACATGCTACTTAAATCAAACTTTTCAGCTGTTTTCGACAACGTATCGTTGTGAATGTCAAAAAAATGACAATTTGTCAATGGAAACGGTAAAACTTTTGGAAATGAAAATATTAAAAAATGAAGCCAGTGGAAATGGGCTATTACAAAGCAATACTCCAAATGTAAACATATTGTTGCCATTTTTATAAAAGATCGTTCCTTAAATGATATAGGAATTCTCTAAATTTGGTTCCACTAGTTCGACACAGAGTTAAAAATCCGCACCAGACTAGTTCATACATTTTTAAGGGAGACTTTAAGGCCAATTTAAAAAATCCTTTTCAATATTTCAGCGCCGACTCCTCACTCTACTTATGACACTTAATAAATTTCCAAACCTCAAGAGTTAATCAAATTAATACCAATTTTTCTGTGAAGCCTCAACCTCTTGTCCAGCACCCATGGACCACTTCAATTTCATCACCGCACTTTTCACTATTTATTATTGCCTATTGACATTGAGCAGGTTGAAGAGTATATTTTTTTTTGCAGGCTTTTTCATTTCATCGAATGCAGTGCAAACACACATCAGCACTGTGAGTATCTTTGGGTACAGCAAATAGCAAACATATTATTGACATTTTATGGTTGAGAATGCCTGAAAAAACAATCAAAAAAGGGTATTCCAGGCCCGGGCACGCACGAACGGCAATGCCTGAAAAGGAATGGGTTGGTTATGGGGGGATGGCTCGCAAGTCGATTAACAGTTTGATTGAGTTTGCCTCCATGTGCAATGCGGTATTTGCGGTTGATGTGTTTAAAAGTCAATACAATGTGACGCACATATATGTATAAAAAAAAACCAACAAAATGGAGAAATCTTAATGGGAAAATGCCACAAAAAAGCTGTCAAAGGTTAAATATGGCCAAAGGCCAACGGAAATTTGCCAAGTTATAAATATTAAAGTAAGACACAAAATGTTTTCAATCAGAAAAACGAATCCTTGGCCCGCTTTCAACTCGTCTGCGTGGGAAGGAAAAATTACTTTCCATTACAAAATATTTGCACAAGTCGCCGCCATTGATAAATTAGCTGAGCAGCGGGCCACCGCCACAGGGAAAGGGGAAATGCTTTCTTTTCACACAGTTTGCAGCCAACTGTCGTCCGGCAGGACGACGAGGGCCGGCCACAAAGGCCAGCGTAACGGTTCAGTGAATTTTGATGCTGCTGCTCCTTGCACGATTCAATTGATTGAAATAATAAGCAGGGACAGCCATTCGGGTAGCAAATTGATAAATGCAAATTTAAATAAAGAAATTTTCATGGATACCGCCAAAGTATGTCACACAGTCAGAAGGGTGCGAAGCAAATAAAAATTAAATTGATAAATTAATGAGCATTTTGACATGAAGCGAGAAGCAAATGTTCGTTTTTGGCATTTCAATTGAAACGGGAATTGTAAAAATGCTCATTTTAATGACAGGCAAATGCAAAGGAAGGGGGACGACAGGGCTTTGAGAGGAGCATAAATTATATGTATAAAAAAGATGATTAATTGCCTGAATATGACATTCAAGTGTCGGGCATTAATGGAAAATTTTATTTGAGCTTATACTTGAGCGAATATTTCCATTCGTGAGTGAATGATAAGAGAAGGCTAAAGGGCCACTCAATTTAAGTTATTTTAAATATTTTAACTATATGGATATAAATGATTATTCGTGCTCTCAGGAATTGGCCAATCCTTACTAGACAGGAAAAAAAAGTTGTGTATCCGCTTTATGGATTTTAAGGCAGCATTTGCTACGATAAACCGTCATAGACTAATTCTAAAACCAAGCCATTACTGAGTATCGATGATATTTACAAACACTTTGAAAATCCTTTATGTAGCTTGTGTCCTAACAACAAAGGCGTGAAACAAGGATGCCTTCTTAGTCCAGTATTATTAAATATACTGATACCTGTCCGGAGGAGTTGATAATTTGGTTGCAATGTAAAAACGTTGATTTATGACTTGACAATGACTAAACAGTGACCTAACAGTATCTAAACAGTGACTTGACAGTGATTAAACAGCGACTGAACAGTGATTCAACAGTGGCTGAACTATTACTTGACAGTGACTAAACAGTGACTTGACAGTGACTAAATATTGACTAAACAGTGACTAAACTGTTACCTGACACTGACAAAACAGTGACTTGACAGTGACAAAACAGTATCTAAACAGTGACTATACAGTGACAGAACAGTTACTAAATATTGACTAAACAGTGACTGAACTATTACTTGACAGTGACAATACAGTGATAAAAACAGTGACTAAACCGTGACTTAACAGTGAATAAATAGTGACTTAATTTTTCTATATGCAAGAGATTTTATATGGTGTGAGTACGAAGTCTTTTAAAAAGTGTGCGAACTCTACTAATATCAAACTGAATTTCTCTAAAAAAATCGTTAACTACAAAATTAAGAGTGATTGCAACACAAAAAGCTGTAAATATAGCATCCTCCTGGGATTGTATTGAGGTAATTTGGTCATCGTCCAAATCAAGAAATGCTTCATATTAACATTAGCAACCATCCATTATCGACAGTGAAAGTATAAATCTCACCTAGAGAAATTCCATAGGATTGAAGAACTTCTTGAAATATACAAGTCCGATTACAAGGAATTTCTATATTTCCCTTGGTAAAACTACATAATTTGGTGGTTAAAAAAAGTGGTCCGTTTTGGGTTCAGGTTCGAGGAGTCAAAAATATTACAAACCGAACCGGTTTTAAGGGATTCGGCTCAGGACCGCTCTCTGCAACCTAGATCTAAACTACCGGTCGTACGTAAACTCCATCAATACAGACTGCATACTCTGCAGCCGCCGAGATATTGAAAATGTTTCGTATCTGATCGGGGTTTGCCCAAACTTGAGTTCGCCCACAAGTTTCTTTATCGGAAACCGAATTTATACTTTGCCAGAAGTGATCCGAAAGTCAAAAAATGTGGCTTTAAGTTTGGAACAAATTTAGAACAGTTAATGCTTAGGCTGAATCTTAATATCGGAGAAAGTTGCCCCATACTAGCCCACATTTTATACTCTCTACCAAGGTATACTAAACAAGGTAGGCTCACTCATTCTCTCTCTCTCTCTCTTGACAAGTTGATAAATTTCAGTCAGTAAGCATGGAGCAAAAAATATTAGAGAGAAAGGTTGCTAAGTCAACACCGCTTCTGTCAGAAAATTGTCAGCTTTCCTGCTCTCATTTACGCTCTCTATATTCTTTTTGGGCTGCTGTTCGCTCTCGGTTACATTTGGGTTAGGGGCGTCTCCCCTCTAACCACTGGCACTTTGAAGTATCTTTTTGAGCACTATAAGTATCTTTTGAGCACTATCGTTTAGCACCATCAAAATTGAGAGGCAGCGCAAACTTTCTCTCTAATTATAATTGCTCCATGCAGCAAGCAACTGTTGTAATGGGCAAAAATTGAGCACAATTATACTAGAGGCGTGGTAGCAACACCTCATACCAGTTAATTTTCTACTAGGCATATTTTTAAATATAAACATACACATACAACATCTGTTGCTGGTCAATTAAAAGATGAGAGCTAAAATTTTGTGAAATTCACCAAAGATGAAGGGAGTCACCACAATTGTTTTACCAAATTCCCGCCTCCAATGGATAAGCGGTTAGTACCCCGCCCATAGAGGTCCAACTTTGAAAATCGGATTAATGGAAAACCACTCGATGGAATTTTGTAAGATTTTGAACATATTGAGATGCTGACCAATAAAATAAGTCCTCAAGAGATGGTAACATGCATCGAAAAACCGCGATAGTAGGTACCACATTTGACAGCACCCATTATCGAGTTCGATATAAACCATAAACTAGAGATCAAAATAGACCGAACTGCGTTTTTAGATTCACCATCGAAGCCTTGGCTCGCTGGCTATGGGTATCTTTGCACAAGCAATTGCCTCAGAACAACATTGACCACTTGGGTATCTAGGGAGTCTCGAAAATTATGCAAAAAATTCTATGAATACAATTCGTCATTTGCACTAGGAAAAAGTAAAATTTTGTTTCAAAATGTCTTTGGTGGACAAACCGCGATACGTTAAGATGCCTCGAATTGAAGTATTTTAATGACATGATCTGTTTTTCTGCAGGTAATGAAGCACTCTACTAATAAGATTAATTTTATAATTTTAGTGAAGCTTGTTTTACCTAAATGGTCAATGTTGTTATAAGGCAGTTGCTAGTACAAAACCGACTATAAATCGCTAACCAAGGATTCGTTAGTAAAACTGAAAACGCAGTTTGGTCTATTTTAATCTGTAGTTTATGTCCTATATGGACTCGATAATGGTTGCTGCCAAATGTGGTACCCACTATCGCGGTTTTTCGATGCAAGCTACCATCTCTTAAGGACACATTTAATTGGTCAGTATCTCAATATATTTAAAATCTTAAAAATTCCATCGAGTGGTTTTCAATTTATTCCATTTTCTAAGATAGACCTCTATGGGCGGGGTACTAACCGCTTGTCCATTGGAGGCGGGAATTTGGAATAACAATGGTGGTAACTCCCTCTAACTTTGGTGAATTTTCCAAAATTTTAGCTCTCATATTTTTTTAACCAGCAACAAATGTTGTAGTTGTGTGTTGCTAGTATAAATGTGCCCATTAAACGCGAACTTGACGTGCTGAAGAAAACTGGGTGAGGTGTTGCTACCTGATGCCTCTAGTTTCACAATTTATTGGTCCCCGTCCCAGGCTATTTTGAGTGTTCCACAGTGTAATATAAAAATCTATTCTCGCGTAAAAACTAAAAATTCGGAGTTCTGAGAGAGCGAGTGAGCCTACCTTGTATTTTGTATGCCTTGCTCTGTACCGTACAGTATACTAAGATTGTGCAAAAGTATGTTTCAAGGAGAAGGAATCATTTCCGACCCTATAAAGTATATATATTCTTGATCAGAATCAACAGCCGAGTCGATATAGCCATGTCCGTCTGTCCGTCCGTCTGTCCGTCCCGTCCGTATGAACAAACAGATCTCAGAGATGGTAAGAGATAGAGGTCTGACATGTATGGGACAAATGCTTCTTATACTTGCACGCAGATCAAGTTTGTTTTCAAATTTTGCTACGCCCCCTCCCGCCCCCGCAATTTGGAAAAAAAGTCATATCTCCCACAGTTTTGTAGATAGAGCAGTGCAGTAGCAATATGTATCGATTTGCCGAAGAAATGATACAGATCGGATGAGCGGTTCTCAAGTTATGATCAAATAAGTGAATTACCCCCTCCCACCATCTCACAACCAACGCCGCACAATCTTAGAGAGAGAGAGAGAGAGAGGGGAAGAAAGAGAAACTTAGAGATGAGCGCAGCAGCAGCACTGCATTCAGCTCCTACTCTAGGTACAGAGTATAAATATAGTCGGGCTGGACCGACTTTCTCACTTGTACTAATTATACTTTTTCAATCTTAATCTCTTATATACAGCGAACATTCATTGTATTTCTTCAAATAGAAGATAAGAAGATAAGATATAATAATTATTATTATCGGGGGTGCCACAGAAACCTCTTCCAACCAAATTCCAACCGAATTCCAATTCTTAGGTGCCAGAAATTTCTATTGGTTGGTTTCAAACCTACAACTTATTTTTTAAATTTTGCATTATATTGGTGGAGGATGCGACTTAAAAATTGAATTATTATTTAAAAAATGCATCATAAAACATATAACACAATTAAAAATTTTCAGTTAATCATTAAATTAACCCACATCAATAGGAACATCTGGTGTTCCAACTAGATTTTCTAATTAGAAAATAAAATCTCTAGAAGTTCTGTGGCACCAACGAATTTTTTCGAGAGAGATTTACAAACCAACCGTCGGCAAAATCTCTAGAGATTTCTGTGGCACTCCCGTATATGTATTTTTGATAAAATCGGTTCAAGCTTTTTAAAAAAAAAGAAGTATTTGAGTTTTTTATTATTAGATGGACCACTCCTTGGTGGTGAGCCGAGGTAAACTTGTTTCTGTTAAGTGATAGGGCCAAAGTCACCCAGAGACTGGCTGTGCTAAAGAGAGAAGCAAGAGAAAAACGTTCGATAAACATCATTGACGCAGCTGATGAACGCTGAGTATCGACTCCGGTTCCAGAGATCTAGTTCCCGGTGTCAAAGCCCAGGATCGTAATGGAGAATGAGTATTAGAGAGAAACTTTGCTCAGTGGACACCGCTTCTGTCAGAATTAGTCAGACTTGCGCTCTCTAGATATCTTTGGGTCAGCTGTTCGCTCTCACTTACGCTCTCTGAATACATTTGGGAATGATTTCTCTACAGTGATTTGCTATAAAGTATCTTTTTGGGCACTATCGCTTAGTCAGCAAAATTAAGAGGCAGCGCAAAGTTTATCTCTAATACTTATTGCTCCATGGGATCGCTACAATATTGTATCCTTAACTCAAACATTTGGTCTTACCCATCTCTTTTCAATAACACGAACGGCCCTGCTTAAGGACCTCTCACACTATTAAATTCGGAAAACAAATCCTAATCTTCTTTGCTTTGAAATTATTCAAAAAGGGCAAAACGGGCAGAAGGTACTAATTACACAATATTGTAAACACTTCTCAGAACAATTTCTCGTTTTAAGTTGTGTGCACGAACCTGCATTAAAAAATTTGTACCCCACTAGACACGATTACATTTTTTAGTTTTTTGCTTTTAAAATGCACCCAACGATTGGGCAGACAAAACGCAAAACACAATATTAGCAAATAGGAATTCAAAGCATATATTTTGCATACTTTTTTCTATTTTTTTCTCATATTTTAAAATTATTCCAGCCATAGCACACGTGCAAAGTCTATCAGTATTTGCCAGCAATTTTCAATAATTAAGGACGGCACAAATTCAGTTGATTTTGACTGCGTGCCAAATTTAGATACAGATTCTTGTTAGCTTTTGAAGGTACAACTATGCAATCAATTCGATTTTGACATGATAAAACAGCTACTGATCCTTAGTCGTACAGCAAAAGGCTACTGTTGGGAGGTACTTAAGTTGTTAATAAAATGTAGTTTTTGTATTTAGTTTTCCACCAATTTGCCATTAGCAATTAAAAAGTTGTTTTGTTTGCTTTTTCCGCTTTCCTGAACATTTCAATTATTCACTTAACTAAATAAACATTTTTGTCCGAAATTATTTTAACTCACAAAGTGCGTTATTAAATACACAACTTTTGCAATATGTTGAGGGCTTTCAATATTTAATGCAATTTAATGCCACTTGAGCTGACACTGAACAATGGCAAAAATACATTTATGCAATTTTAGGCCATAAACAAAAACACTCTTTAAATTGTGTGCAGAAAGATTGAAGGCGCCAATTTGTCGCCTGTCAATTTTTTTTTTTAGTTTTTCTTTGGTTTTAAATTATTTTTCTGCTCCGGTCTTGAAGTGCTCTTGAGACTGTCTGGCAGAGCAAAAGGCATTTGTGCAAAGATGTTTCCATTTAAATTTATCATTTTTTAATGAGACTCTTAATTACGGAGTGAAGTCTGTTACCCAGCCTGGGTCTGTTCCTGGGCAGCAAACAGCATGTTACAAAATAATGCTACAACGCTAATTGTTTCCGCTTGCTCATTTGGGACGACACGAGGAGATGAAGACCACATTGTTGTTGTTGTTGCTGGCTAGGAGGCATGTGGCAGCCTCTATATATATATATATATATCATTCTGAATGAAGGTAGCCCAGAAATTACATCATTGTTGAGGCACGTGCGTCTATCTTTGCACCGCATGCCCTGCCACCGCACACACACAGACACACACAGTTGTTTAACTTATTTCTGACACCAGATGTAGAAGAAGAAGGCAACTCCCCCAATTAAATCACTCACTTTAAGTTAACTCTGCTGGGATTCTGCTTGGATGAGCATCAGACAATAGAAATCTGTTAATTCTAAGGGCAAAATTTAATTGGTATCAATTTGTGAACAGATAATACATGATGCTTACAGGCAATTGAAAGATGTGAACTTGATTGACTCTCAAGTATTTGTTGATTTAATGGCACTTGAAGTCAAGAGGCGGAAAAATGAGTGCCATAAGCTCAGGGAGATTATGACAATAGTATTCTGGGTGTTTGGTCAAGGTCAAGATTGAGTTCAATTTAATTTAGTTAGAGTGTCAAATAGTTGAGAAGTTTGGTTCGCATTTTCATTTATGATTTAATTTAAAATAATTGTGGATTGATGCCGGCTTAAAGTCGGAGTGAATTATATTAAAATTGGGCTTGGACTTAGACGATTGAAAATTATTTTTTATGGAGTCGAAAAAGGATTTTTTATTTCACGCACACTTTACCTTACCCAGCAATTGGTAACATGCACATGTGATAGGGAGTTGAAAAATGCCTCTCTCTAAATTAAACCCAAAGTTAATATTTGCATTCTAAGGAAAACCAACAACATTCAGAGAGTACATATCTGCACTATATTTCACAAAACAAATCTTTCCTTGATCTGCATGTGTGTATGTAGTCACTGCTCTTCTTTTAATTGATTTTTCACATTACTCGACATTTATTTCTATATCAAAGGTAAATAATTTTTGGAAAATGCTTGTTTTTGATCGAGGTATCGCGCACTGGAAAAATGATAGGGTAAAAGTAGTGTACACTATTTCGGACATCTTATGTATGTAAAAATGTAAGGCCATAATGATACCCTCTTAAACGATGCGTTTTCTTCTAAAAAATGCATAGCAAAAACTATTTTTGAGAAAAAATTACGTACTGTTGCCCTTGCCTACATGTTTAATTTTTGAGTAGTTGGCGTAGACTTGGTTTGAAGTCATAACATTTGACAAAAAGGTACCATGACCATTGAAAATATTTTTTTTTAATATAGCCAAGACAATATGAAAAAATTATTAACTTAATATATATTTATTCGAAATATTATATTGCTGCAAAATTTCTATTCTGCGCTGTTCACTGCGTGAAAGTACGTTTTAGCCGTACACTAAGAAGCTATCAGGATATCTTTAAAGTGAGGTCCCACACGAACTGAAGTGAAGTGCTCCGCATTACGGTTGCAGCCGTTCCTGCGAATATTCTATTTTTACTGTGATGTTTATAAATTGACGATCGTCATTTAGTAGTTTCCATTCTTTTATGATCTTAAAATCATGGGGATTACTATTCTATGTACTTTTTGCAAAAAATACAAGGAATTTGTTTATAAATCAAAAAATCTTTATTTATTCTTGTAAATTCATTTCATTCCCCTGAAAGTAGTCTTCCTCGACTGCATTACACTTGTGCCAACTTTTTTACAATTTTAAAAACATGCTGCAGTCTTCTTCCGCCGTCTCTTGAGTTCAGCGAATTGCCCATGGTAGCCCAAATGCTCACTCAAAATGGTTTTCACTGTTATGTCGGTAGTATCTGACTAGAAGGCCCGTGCGTTCATGCGGACATGCCCCTTTTTGGAACCCCGCTCGTGGACAATGCTGACTCCAACCTGTGAGCCACACTAATCGCACTTTCTAAAATGGAGTCTCAAAAATTTAGTCCTATATAAGAGCGTGGATAAATCGCATCTCTTCATTGGAAATGGGCTCGCATCGTCAAAGTTAGGTCTTAGTTTTCCGAAAAAAAATACATTCCATTCCTGCTCCATATTTGTTTGTTGCTCGATAATATTCAAATTTGACAACTTTTAAAATGATTAGGAGAGTTCGTCGACGAAATTTCGATTCGGTGAACGCGTCGTTTACGTAATATTTGTGGAAACTTTGAAGGCTTTTCGCAGAGGTTAAAACATGAACTAAAATTTTTTGATTTTTTAATTTATCATGTACACCCTAAAAGTAATCGTTTAAGATGGTATCAGTTAACTTTAAAAAATTAAAAATTGTTCATTCCTCACTTCAATCCACTGTCAAGATTAAAGCGCAACTTTTCAAGTTATCGGGGCCAAGCTAACAAACTGTCAAGATAACGGTGTGCCAGAAACATTTTGCTCTAAATACACACGAATGGATGGTGAGGGTCAACAAGCAACTCCACGTTAAGAAGAAAGAAAATTGTCCAAAGTTAATTTTTTAGAAAAATTGCTCTAAAATTTACAACAAATTTTCATCTTAATTATTTTTTTTTTGAGCAAATAAATTTCTAAAATCTTTAAAATAGCGTGGCATTTTTTTTGTGGGCTATTTTTCTAAAAATTAGGGCGAAAATAGCTGTTGATTTTTGACATGCAAAGCCATTCAAATTGGCTTTGTAATAACAAATACGGGGAAATATGAAGAAAGTAAAGATTTTGGTTAGCTGCACTCTCTCGTTCTCGTTCGCTCTCTTTGCTCATTAGCAACATTGCGACTCAATGTAAAATATTCATAGTACATACTTAAAATCAAATTTACGTTTATTAAAAGTGTTACTAGTACATAGAAGAAAAACAATCTAGGCTCGCAGCGTTTCAAGGTGCTGATATATGCGGATGACATTGTCATGATGGCGGAGACCCCAGCAGAACTACGGAAATGATAGACACTACATACACATACTGTAACACCTGGAAACTTTCTATCAATAGCGAAAAATCGAAAGTACTCATATATAAATACATGTACCGTATAAATATTATCTATACTTCTTCTTAAGCTCACCGAAAGCTCCTTAGTCTAAGCACACTATGTCTAGCGAATAAGCTTAGTTTAGTTTGAGACGTGCAACGAAGCACACGCAATAAAACCAATGAAACTAACAACGAAGTTGGTCATCATCTATTCACATTGTGGCTACTATCGATCATAGCTGACTCCCACAACCTGGCAAGGGCCTCTATGAACACAGGCACCTACCATCTAGCACCTCTACGAACATAGGTTGCTACCTAACTGAGGCAAACTCTGCCTCCTACGGAAGTGGGCCGCTGCGAATACGGCTCCTACCTAACTGGCGACGAGGATAAATTCAATTGAAAACTATTGTGTGGCGTAAAGCAAGCAGCCCCTCAACTATCATTATAAATTATTGGTTTAAGACAGCCCAATACTACAAATCAAATTCATCGCTTGTATAACTGGAAGTCTCACGTGTGACAAACAACATCATCATCTAAGGTATCATCATTATTATCATCACCATCACCAGCGAGGCGCATGGAAAATTCCACAAGACGATAGCATCGGTTTAGAAGTAACTGTAACAGTTATCAGCTCTGAAGCTTATCAACAGAGCTTAAGACAAAGCTCGAAAAGTTCGTATGTATAAAGGTGTAAGAAAAAGCAAAAGAATTAAAATAAGAAGTAGAATCAACACAACACAAAATTATTAAAAGCGTTTCCGAAAAGTTGATCAAAATGGATGCCAATATAATAGCAGCATTTAATTTAACCTTAAACTGTATAAAAGCTATAAAAGATTTTGATGGTTCTGACGTTAATCAATTACCAGACTTCTTAGACCAAATTGACACTATTAAGCCAACATTTGCTTGTTTTGACGAGCAACAAAAAAACTACTTTTCAGTTATATTAAAGGCAAATGTGTTGGACTGACTAGACCCGTGCTACATAGATATGGGAACGTTAACACAACCGATACATTAAAAGAAATTCTAATTAAACACTTTGGGGAGAAGCTAAGTAGTAATGAGTTGATGGACATGTTAAAAATGTGTAGAGTGGAGTCAACCATTGAACAATATTATTGTAAAATTAACGAGATTTCTAATCGGCTGCATAATCGTATTTTGATGAGTTCTGATGAAACTTACACTACGTCAGAGGTTAACCGCATAGCTCTTCGCGTATTTAGAGACAACTTGCCAGAACCCACCAAAACAATGATTTTTGGGAGAAATCCAATGACCCTAGACGATGCTTATAAAATAATCGAAGAAGCAAGACACCAAAGCTACACGTTGTATGGTCCTTTTAGAAAGAATAGGAATAACAAACCAAATTATAGATCCCAGTTTAGCGACGACCATCAGAATCATAATGAGCAAGTCCAAAGTGACACACAAAATCAACCTAATAGTTTTAACTATGCAAAGAAAAACGAAGGCAATAGATATAATGCAGCCAATAAGAATCAATATAGCCAAAATCAGCAGTACAACGACAGTATGCGTATGTCAGCACAAACTATTAACCCGCAAACATCCCACCAGAGTAAAGTGAATGTGCAACCAATGGACATAGCTCAGGCTGACGCAAATTTTCAGCCAATAGGGCAAGATCACTACCCCATATAAAAATCAAAACAAAAGTCAGGACACTATTGTTTTTAATAGATACTGGAGCCGAGTTCAGTATAATCAATAAAAACGTGTGTCATCCCAGATGGAAGCAAGATGTTGATGTCTGCGTCAAATCAATGGGTAAAACAATCAAAGTTAACAAGATGTGTAAATTCCCCTCATTTAAAGAATTTCAATCCAAAAACTACTACTGCGAGTTTTTAGAATATGATTTCCATGCGGACTATGACGGCCTAATAGGTGGAAATATTCTAAATGATCTAAATGCAGTCATTAATTATTCAAAAAGAGAAATTCAAATTAATAATGTTACACTTGAACTCTACATCGAGAAGCGTAACAACTATAGTAAATTGGACGCAAATTTTAGTGAACTGTTTCGAATGGATCATCTGGATTCCAAAACAAGAAATCTGTTTTGTCCAATTATCGATAAATTTAAGTCAATATTTTATATCGAAGGCGAAAACTTATCCTTTACAAACGAAGTCAAGCATAAAATACCAACAAAAAACGACGTACCAATTTATTCCAAATCTTATAGATACCCAGAGTCCAAAAAAGATGAAGTAGATAGGCAGATAAACGAAATGCTTCGTCAAAATATAATAAGACCTTCAAACAGCCCATATAACAGTCCGCTTATACTCGTCCAGAAAAAGATAGACGTTGACTACAGGAAGCTAAATAGCCAAACAATTGAAGACCGATATCCAATTCCTAATATGGACGAAATTTTTGATAAGTTAGGAGGCTGCAAATTTTTTACTATTCTAGATCTTGCCAAAGGGTACTACCAAATTGAGATGGATGCAGATGATATTCACAAGACTGCTTTTTCTACAGACAAAGGGCATTATGAGTTCGTGCGAATGCCATTTGGCCTCAGAAACGCGCCATCAACATTTCAGCGCTGTATAAATAACCTACTCAGTCCCTATATTGGTCGATTTTGCATGGTCTATATGGATGATATTCTCATTTTTTCAAAGAGTATTGAAGAACATGTTGAACATATCTCCACAATTTTCAGCGGCCTCGCAAAAGCAAATCTCAAACTTCAAGTTGACAAATGCGAATTTGCGAGAGCCGAAATTGAGTTCTTGGGTTACGTTATAAACACAGATGGACTGAAACCCAGTCCAAAGAAAGTTGAAGCTATTGATAGAATACCATTACCGACAAACCAAAAACAAATCAAAAGTTTTCTCGGCATGACAGGATATTTGAGGCGTTACATTAGGGATTACTCAAAAATTGCCCAACATTTAAACAAATATCTTAAGAAAAATACTAGAGTAAACGTTAACGATTCGGAATACATAGAAGCATTTCAGAAATTAAAAAAATTAATAAAAAGCGACCCTGTTGTAGTGTATCCAAATTTCGAAAAACTGTTTACCCTCGTGACCGACGCAAGCAACCAAGCACTAGGTGCAGTACTCATGCAAAACGAGAAGGTTATCTGCTACGCAAGTCGGAAACTTAAAACTCCTGAGCTCAACTATAGTCCTATTGAAAAGGAGCTATTGGCTATCGTTTGGGCTACCAAGTACTTCAAGTATTACCTATATGGAAGAAAATTTGTTGTTAAGACTGACCATCGCCCTTTAGTTTGGTTGAACAATTTAAAGGAACCTAATTTAAAATTTCAAAGGTGGAAAATTCAGTTAAATGAATATGATTTTGATGTAACATTTATTAAAGGTAAAGAAAATGTGTTAGCTGACGGACTAAGTCGAATTGTTGAAGATAAAATAGAACACGATGATCACATAGATAAAAACACTGACGAAACTATTGGTATGGAAGACACTGATGTGTTTTTGTTGGAACATGAAGACGTTTTAGAAGCTAAGACAGAATTAGTAGAAATCGATGAAGACTTTTCGAGCGAATTTATTCAATTATTCACAAATGAGCGTGAAGACTTGGAAACAGTTCATAGTGCTGAAACGGACGATCTTAATTTCATAAAAATTACCGAAAAAGCTCTTAACGTTTTTAAAATACAACTCGAAATAAGGAAATCAACTAAAGAGTCAAAAACCACCAAAATCTTATACAAAAACAAAATAAGACATGTTATCGAAACTAACGGAAATCCCGAAATTATACTTAAGAACATGCAAGAAATACTGCCAGAAAAGGGATTAGTTGCTGTTTATTGTGAAGACGTTCAAATATACCTAACTTTTCAGGAATGCTTTAGACAGTATTTTGCTAATAAAAAAGCTAATTATATTAAAATCAAGTTTAAAATTGATTGACATTACAGATAGAGAAAATTGTTGAACATTATTGAAAAAGAGCATTTAAAAAAAATAATCACAGAGGCATAAATGAAGTATTTTTGGAAATTAAATCATTGTACTATTATCCCAATCTACAAAAAGAAATTCAAAAATTTATTAATAATTGTAGTATTTGTAATTTAGCGAAATACGATCGTACTCCAGTTAAGTATAACTTAAACCTAAGCGATACACCAAGTAAACATAACGAAATCATACATATCGATATTTGGTTCCCTCAAAGAAACATAATGTACCTTACGACAATAGATAAGCTAACAAAATACGCTACAGCGCATTTTTTAAAAGATCGTTCTTGGATATCATTGTTAAAAGCTGTCAAAGAAAGAATCCAACATTTAGGAAAGCCAGAATTGATTATTACGGATAACGAATTTAATATTTGGGTGTAAAAGGAATTGCTGACAGAATGTAACATAAATCTACATCTCACAACACGACGCATAAGAAGTTTGGAAACTCGGACGTCGAAGAAAGACTGCATTTGCCACTGAACGAGCATGTCCGTTTTTTTTGGCCGACCCCAAAAAAAATGACAGTTCCATTCAAGTTAAGTGTTCAACCCATAATCTTTATAAAAATACAATTCACAGTACAAAATAAACCATCTGGTTTGTATCTGTCATAGTTTGTAGAGAAGAAATACAAAATCAACAATATTAAATTACATAAAGAAAACATCATCAAAAACAAACAGGAAAAGATATTGCAAACTTTGAAAGCGATTGTGTGAAGAATTTAAAATTGGAAAGTCTATTCAGCTGGTCAGTTATTATAATAAAATGGCGATATTCCATTATCTATAATGGTTGTAAAAATTATAAAGATCTGGAATCAGGAGGAAAAACAAATTCCAAAATCTTGAAAATCGTCTTTAACAGATAAAAGAAAATATAAGTCAATAAATATAAAATATATATTAAACATATCATAAACATTCTTATTATAGGACAGCACCTTCAACAATTATTGTTGAATCTTGCTGTAGAATATATAAATACATTATTGCCGTATAAATATCATACTTCTTCCTTTAAGCTCACGAAAATAAAGTCCTAAGCACATATGTCCCCAGCGAATAAGAAGCAGTTTAGTTTGAGACGTGCAACGAAAGCACACGCGATAGCCAATGAAACTAACAACGAAGTTGGTCATCATCTATTGTGGCTACTATATAATTCTGGCTGGCTCCCCGACACTGTAGAATCTATGAACACAGGCACCTACCATCGCTCTACGAGAGCATGGTTTCACCTACGATAGCTCTGCCTC
>JAEIFU010004050.1:0-20453 GCA_018904235.1 Lordiphosa stackelbergi | reverse complement strand
AAGCAAACGCTATTATAGCAAATGATCTACGAATTCATGGAGTTTCGCAGCAGGAAGCAGAAAATCTCAGAGCAATATTCAACTTATATGTATTTCTCTTACATTAACACCACCAGCAAGAGTCAAGGTGATTTTCCCCGATGAGGTTACGTGCTCCGATCCCGAGAAAATCTAGTTAGAACACCAAATGTTCCAATTGATGTTCTATCTCTAAAAACAGGGCTGAACCTCTCGCCAAAAATGTCCACTTTTTAAGTTATGAGTTAATTTGATGTTTAACTAAAATGTTTTGATTGTGTTCTATGTTTTATGATGCATCCATTAAATCATAATTCAAATTGAAGTCTTTTTTTAAAATGCTGGCTGTCAAGTAGATGGCGCCACCATCGACAAAGGGAGCTAGTGAGTAAAGAGCATAGCTAAATCTCCCAACAAATCGCGGGAGGTTTGAAACCAACCAACAGAATTTGATGTGGCACCTAAGAATTGGAATTCGGTTGGAATTTGGTTGGAAGAGGCACTCCCAAATAATAAAATTTTAAATCTGCACTGCTAAGAGCCAATGGTTCATACCGCCGAGACCAAACAGCAACTAAGCTTGGAGTTGATTCAGTTTGACTCCCAAGTTGCTCTTTACATTAATGAGCAGCTCTCAAAAGCGAACTATGAGATCTTCAAAGTGACATTTCGTATGAAAAAGCTGCGAAAACTGTCAGCTGTGTTTACCCGACGAACTCTTGTTCATGTAAAACAGAGAGCTATGTACTGAGAGCTTACACTCCCCCTGAACACACTTCTACTGAACCCCCTACAGATGAGGCTGCAGCTGAAGTCAAATGTGGTACATACATATGTCAATCATGTGGATGCACGTTGCGGCTACACTAACCCCAATTCTGCTAAGGCCAGGAGCATCGTCGGGAACCTAAAAAAAAATTAAAATAATTTTAAAAAACTTTAAAACTTTTTGTGGCAAATTGGTATACTAGATCAGTGATAAGTCTTTCGATTCTTGCAATCTCTTTTCTCAGAACTTTTAGTTACTAAAACTATAACTCTTAAACAAGCCCTCGTTGTTGACAGCATATAGACAAAATGTAGTCAATTTTTGGCAGTTACCTGGCAAATAGTGTTTTTGGCTATAGGCAATTCCTATAGGCATGGCCAAAAAAATTGAATTGTCCCTTTACTGCATGGTTTAAGCCGTTTGTTGCCTTCTTGCTACTTTTGTATCGCTTTATCGTTGCATACGCACAGGGAACGTGTTGGCTTGATTTGCATATAAAGTGGGCGGGATTGAGAGGAGAGTAAATTTGTTGTATTGACAGAGGAACGTTAACGAGTCGAAGAATGTGACACAGTAGGGGGTGTGTGTGTGTGTGTGTGTGTGGATGGGTGTGTACATAAAGCTGTTGGAAAAACACAGAAGAGAACTTGGTGACAATACAAGTGTAAATGGTTAAGCAGACGGGGCTGAACTTTCCCACATTTAGTCACGTTTTTATGGAAATTGCCCGAAAAATGTCTGAATATAAAGAAACGTGTAAGGCATACCTGTCCCATTTTTGTATTTTTTGATGCCTCAATGTCAACTCACCTGAAAAGAAAAGAAATTTTGATCGTTAGTCAAGTAGTTTTATGAGGTTCATTAAAATAGTTTTTGCAACATTTCAACAACAATTGACAGCTTGAAACTTTTCATTTCCCCAACATTCAAATGGCAAATAAAGAAGAGAGACCAACTGGGGAAATGGCCGCAAACATTTTACCAATTAGAATGAGTTGGTGAACAAAAGTTTTTGCCTAGTTTTTTGGTTGGTGTGCGAAAAGTGTTTCATAATTGCATTTGCCTTGTGGGCGGAAATGGAGCCCATTTTGGGAATAAGAAATTTTATTTAAATTAAACGGAATCGGATTTGACAGACGGTTATGCTGATTGAAAATGTTTGAGACATGGCAAGCGATTACTCTTTTATAAGGAAGCCAAATGGATTTAGAATGATTATCTTCTATTATCATTCTTTTGTTTCTTTCTAAAGTAGCTCAATTTGCCCTTCAAAGTGAATATTGTGACACTTTTTTGGGTTCCGCCTTTGACCTGACATAATAAATATTTTACAGTAAATTGCACATTAAAAACGAAATGAGGCTGAGTGGGCCACAAATTGCCGCTGAATGTGTGCAAATGACAGCGACACGAAAAAAAAACACGGTACAGCAAGAGCTCGAGGCAATTTCCGCCTGAAAGTAGACTACAGACTTAGACAGCCTACGTGTACAGGCAAAAGGCGTAACGAGCAAATTGCCTCAGCATATCCTTCTACACTTCCTCTTCTCAATTAGGCTTCGACATTGTCAATGTCAAAGGCAGCCAACGAAGCGGCTAACATTTTGCCTGTCTAAGTGTATCCTGGCCTCACTCTCCTGCTCCTGTCTGATTATCTCACATTGGCCGCAGAAATTGTGCATTTTGCTTAATAATGCTTCAACTTGAAATTGATGCTCCGCTCTGCTCTTGTGGTAATTTAATGAAGTATTCAAGACTGACTAAGTAAACACACGCGTGTGCAGTTTCTTTTTTTTTTGGTATTTGCATAAGTTTCCAAATACACGCTCCATTGGACCGTCTTGTTTACATTCTTAAGCTGCTGCTGCTGGTGCTGCTGCCTCTGGTCTCTGTCTGACAGACTGACAGACAGACATATTGGCCGAAATAAAGTATATAAATATTTGCCGCAAGAGAAAACTTCACTTTGGCTTAGCCACAGAGGTGGGATTTTGTATAAGTAGTTGCTTGCATTATGCATGGGCTTATACAGGGTGTTTTTTTAGCAAAAGCATCAAAGTTTTCAAATAGGTTCGGTCTAGTCGCCTTATGGGTTAACATTGAGTACTCAATATGCTGCTAAGGTAGGAGGCTTTGGTCGGTGTATTAATTCAAATGTTTTTCCTTTGTTTTAAGTTTTCATATTTTTTCGCATTTCTGTGCGAAATATGAAAATATAACACATTTCCGGAGTGGGCTTTATTTTTTTTTAAGTTTCCTAGAATCTGTTGTAAATATTGAAACCGACTGAACGACCAAATTGAATACTTTCTTCTGCGGATTGGTTTAGCGGTAAAGCTGTAGGCTCACATTTCGTTCTTTTACTTCAATTCCATTATAATTCAACACGTGGCGCAGTAGGCGGTCATTCCATTTGACAGCTCCGCATATCGCTCCACAGGGCTGCCTTCACACTGTTCAACGCATGATACACGATAGATTACAAATTGACAAATGACAATACCGTATACACTGGAAGTCATTTTAACAATGGGCAAAGTTCAAGCACAAACTTCCAATAACTATCAATAAAAACCAACTATATTTCAATTCAAATTGTAAAAAACTGTCGCTACACTTTCTATACACAGAGTTGTATAGGGTTTGCCAGGTTGAGGGCCATATTACAGCAAGTCTAAAATATTCGAACTGCGTTCGTATGCTTGTTCGTTTTTTCGATTTTCTTTATGCATTCACATATGTAGTAAATTTGTGACGTGTGCGTGCATCTCCGCATCAGTGAACAAAACTAATTTTAAATAGCTTTTAGTCGATTTGTATTATTATACACTTGAAAAGTGTATTATAATTTTGCCCAGAAGTTTGCAACGCATGGAAGGAATCATCTCCGACCACATAAAGTATATACAAAAAAGTCTTGCGGTATTTCCGCAAGCTTGTCTTTGCAAGCGCGTAGTTCTAGTTGTATTCGTCGCATCGGTTCACGCTAGAGCTTTTTGGAAAGTTCTTTTCACGCGCTAGCACGTGTTTGATTTATTGTTGTTTGTTTTTAGTCGTTCGTGAGTTATAGCGTCGCAAACATGGAGCAAAATAAAGAGAAAATACGGCATATTTTACAGTACTACTACGATAAAGGCAAAAATGCATCTCATGCTGCCAATAAAATTTGTGCAGTTTATGGACCCGATACAGTTTCCATTTCCACCGCACAACGATGGTTTCAACGTTTTCGTTCTGGTGCAGAGGTGATCGAAGATGCGCCACGGTCCGGAAGGCCTGTCGTCGAAAATTGCGATAAAATCGCTGAATTGATCGAAAGAGACCGGCATAGTAGCAGCCGTAGCATCGGCCAAGAGCTGGGCATGAGTCATCAAACCGTTATAAACCATTTGAAGAAGCTTGGATTCAAAAAGAAGCTCGATGTATGGGTGCCACACGACTTGACGCAAAAAAACATTTTTGCCCGTATGGATGCATGCGAATCGCTTCTGAATCGCAACAAAATCGACCCGTTTTTGAAGCGGATGGTGACTGGCGATGAAAAGTGGGTCACTTACGACAACGTGAAGCGCAAACGGTCGTGGTCGAAAAGCGGTGAAGCTGCCCAGACGGTGGCCAAGCCTGGATTGACGGCCAGGAAGGTTCTTCTGTGTGTTTGGTGGGATTGGCAGGGAATCATCCACTATGAGCTGCTCCCCCATGGCCAAACGCTCAATTCGGACCTGTACTGCCAACAACTGGACCGCTTGAATGCAGCACTCATGCAGAAGAGGCCATCTTTGATCAACAGAGGCCGAATTGTATTCCATCAGGACAACGCCAGGCCACACACATCTTTGGTGGTTCTTTTGCATCCACCGTATAGTCCAGATCTCGCACCAAGTGATTACCACCTATTTCTGTCCTGTGAAAATTGGCTCTCCGAGTTTTTTGCCAATAAGAAAGCAAGCTTCTATAAGAGGGGCATTATGAAGTTGGCATCTCGTTGGGAACTCGTCATCAAACAAAACGGCGCATATTTGACTTAAACAATTGAAAATTCAATAAAAATACCGAAAGACTTTAATATATTCTTGATCAGGACGACGAGCTGAGTCGATTAAGCTTTGTCCGTCCGTCTGTGCGTCTGTCTGTTTCTACGCGAACTAGTCCCTCAGTTTTGAAGCTATCGAGTTGAAACTTTGCACAGAGTCTTCTTTTGCTGCACACTGCTAATATGTCGGAACCGACCGGATCGGATGACTACTTGTAGCTGCCATACAAATGTTTGGTCGAAAAATGGGTTTTAGTGAGAAAAACTGTTTTGATCACAATATTACCGCTCTCAAACACAGTCATGGGTAATATTGAATGTTTTTAAGCTGATCTGCGAAATTTGGTCGAAGTCGCTAACCGTTGAGACAAGCTTTTTCAAGTGTATTAATACTTCGGCACAGACGAAGTTAGCTTTGCCTTTCTCGTTTTTTTTTGTATATTGTATATGGCTAATAAATTTGTTAAATATACCTTTAATAAATAATTCAACTTAAAATACCGCACATGGAGCTGTACTTCAATAGCATTACCACTCTATATACCTTTTAGTTCAAAGTACATTACGTCGTAAAGTATCTGCATTACAACAACTCATACCATGTGTATCGTTTAGTGGGCGGCCCATCCACACCGTCCATTACATTTCTTAGATTGTTATATGCAGTTGTAATGGAGCTCCGAAAAGCGTTCGGCTGGGTTGTAATCGATGCTGTGCGACACACAGCCTTCGAAGTCTTTAAGAGGTGATCGATTACGTAATGTGCATTTGCGCCGCTGGGAAGGAATCATTTCCGACCCCATTAGGTATATATATATTCTTGATTAGCATCAACAGCCAATTCGATATAGCTCTGTCCGTCCGTTCGTCCGTCCGTCCGTCAACATGAACAAACAGATCTCAGTGATGGTAAGAGATAGAGGTTTGACATGTATGGGACATAAACTTCTTATACTTGCAGGCAGATAAAATTTATTTTCAAATTTTGCCACGCCCCCTTCCGCCCCTGCATTACGAAAAAAACTGTCATATCTTTCACAGTTTTATAGATAAAGGGTTTGTACCTTCTAAAGATAATTATTAATTAGCATTACGTGACGATTTGCCAAAGAAATAATAAAGATTGGTGGAGCGGTTCTCAAGTTATGAGCAAAAAAGACCAAAACCCCCCTCCTCCACCACCACCACAATCAACACTTCATTTTATTCCACTAAGAGAGAGAGAAAGTTAGAGATAAGCGCTGCAGCAGCGCTACAGTCAGCTCCTACTTCAGGTATAGAGTATGTTATAGTCGGGCTTGACCGACTTTCTCACTTGTTTATTGGTTTTTTAGCTGTTGACAACGACGAGGATAAGCCGACAGCCAAGCACTTTTGCTGGGTGGACAAACTCAACTTAACTCGTTTCCCCAGAAGGTATGTTTGCCAAATTAAATGCTGAGTTCAGTTGCATCCCAAGAAAGTTTGAAAACTTTGTGAGGATGAACGCAAAAACATTTGACATGCTGGTGTCTATGGTTGCAGCCTTAATCCAGAAGCAAAAAACGAATTGTCCAGACCCATTATCACCAGCTGAAAAACTTACTTTGCTTTCGTGTTAAGCATGACGCAACTGTCAATTGAATTAAGGATGTCAACAGCAAATTTCTACATGCTCAATAAGATTTTTTGTTGCATTTTCTGACCAATAAATATTTATTCGACGCTTCAAATTTTTGTTGTTCCCTTCCATTTAAGCAAACTCAAAGGTTTTACTTTCAGAGAAACAAAAATCTATCGCAAAGAAACAGCAAGCAAATAGAAACGCACTTTTTGTCATTAATCACAAAAACCCCTCTGTTTGTCAAAAAATGTAAGCGATGTGAAAATATACTCACTGTAAGTACCACTATAAGTATCATTCGACATATTCTCATGTTTTGAATATGTTAATTGATAAGCTATTTATATTGAAAACATGACAACATGAAGGCCTAGTAGATTACCATTTGTCAAACAGTGTGAAGGCAGGCAGCCTTACACTGATATCATATACTGTGATACATGAGACATGATAATCTAGTACATATGAATTTAATTATTATTCTACTATTTTCAAATTTAAAACATAACAAAAAGCAGAACTACTAGATTATCAAGTCTCATGTATCAAGTACATGATATCAGTGCGAAGGCAGTCTTAGAAGGCTCACTCGCTCTCTCACAACTCCTTACCCAGCGGCGCAGAGCTCAACGTGTTCTGTCGAAAATATGCATTACGACTGTCGAAAATGTAAGGCACTACAATCGCAGATTGTATGGGAGTACTTCCTTCATACTGATGGCAAAGTAGGGCAGGAGTAACCCATTTTGTAATGGCAATTTGCGCCGCTGGGTTATATTTGTGTGAAAGAGAGCGAGAGACTAATATATTTCAATACAAAGCCTACTGAGCTACTAAGTAAAACACAAAAAATTCGTCAGCGGAGATGCTTTGCTTACAATAGTTGCTTAAGGTACGGTCCCACAGGCAAATAATTTGCGCAAATATTTTAAAATATTTGCCCATTTTGAATACCGCTAACTGCTTAAGAAACTGCTTTTCAAGAGTACAAATGACCACACATAACTACATTACCATGATTTTGACAATACCGAACCGCGATAAATACCATGGATGAACTATGTTAAAGAATATAGTCAAGATCATAAAGAATGTTTCAAACCACTTTCCGTGACTGACAAATCATCAAATCGCGGAAAAAGACCGTTGCGGATTAAAAGTATAATAATGTCAAATAAAGTACAAAATCATGTCAGGATTAATGCATGCAATTAAATTTGCAGCTGAAGGATCTGCATGGTAATAACCGCTAAGTGCTTAAGAAACTGATTTCAAAGGCCATGAAAGACCATGTACCATGGCCATGAGAACACTGAATGACTGATTATGACAACACCAAGCCACGATAAATACTGATAGTGAAGATCTTATTTAACATATATCAATCCTAACAAGGGTATAATTTCTATCTACGCTAAACAAACCATGGTTCAACACGAAAAACTGCAATTTAAAAGCAAAAGATATCAAGTTAATAAATAAAAAAAGGGGTTCGATACGTGCAACGATTACGATAACGCCACACACATAATTTTCCCTTCCCAAAAACACTAAACGACACGACCACATTTCCCATCTGTAACTAATTATGACAAAATTTACACCTTCTTTAAACGAAGAAAATAGACGCATTCCAATCGCAACACAAGGAAGATTGAAGCCTCCTATCATTTGAGAGCTGCTGCGAGCTTGTTTCTTCTTCGCTTCTTCTTGCTCGGGTACTTGAGTACTAAATATGCAGCTCCGCAGCATAAAATCATTAGGCAGTTATTTTTGTAATTGTTCATGCCTATGCCTTTTCTGTTGTGTTATTTCAAAAAAATTATATTGTTTGCTCAAACAAATCAGCCTATTTGATTTATAAATTTAGTAGATTGGGCAAAGAAATGTATAATAAAATTTGCCCCCCACTGTGTGAAATATTTGCGCAAATTTTTCAAGAGCAAATATTTGCTCATGTGGGAACACCAAATTTATTTTACGCAAACATTTATAGTTCAAGGCTAACTTTGTTTGCACAATGTGTTTAAATTTTGTTTGCCTGTGGGACCTTAGCTTTACTGACTGAAATTTAACAAGTTGGCAAGAGAGCGATAAAGTGAGTAGGCCTACCTTGGTTAGTATACCTTGGATAAGACTATTTAACTTAGAGTTAATTTGATCCGAAGACTAACAAAATTTAAAAATTAAACAATTGTGGCCGTCTGTGGCCCAGCGGTTAGTGTGCTGGACTGCTGGGCGGGAGGTCGTGGGTTCGATCCCGCCTCTGAACATCTAATAATAAAAGTTTTTTCTTTCTTTAGAAAAATAACTTTTACACAGACGGTCACCTTCACCAGCTATTGGCGCCAGCTGTAAAGTAACTAGCCATAAAAAAGCAAATTCTCAAACTTTGCCGTTCGGATTCGGCGTTAAACTGTAGGTCCCTCTCTCTTGTGCGAAAAATTTAAAAGCACACACGCCAACAGATTGTGAGAATCTTGGCTTGGCCCCGTTGGAGGATCTGTATAGCCAATTTTACATTTTACAACAAAATTTAAATAATCTTTTTATTTTCAAAAGAGATAAGCTATTCTTAAATTGTCTTCTTCTGAAAGTTAGATTGAAGTAGTCTATGTAGTCTTTTTGCTTTTGAGAATACACATGATTCAAAACATCGACCGATTTTAACATTAGATCTATACAAACCATCAATAGTACGCTGGCTCTAGGTCTCGTTATGTTTGCACATAACTTCAAAAAGCAGGAAACACAACACAACACAAAGGAGGCTAGGTGGTCATACAGCTGTTTCACTGGTACCTCTACCAGATCATCAGTGACCTTCGCCTAATGTACTTTTTGAAGTTATGTGCAAACATAACGAGACCTAGAGCCAGCGTACTATTGATGGTTTGATTATCATAAAGGTCGTTAAAGCACACACATTAGATCTATACTTCTAGACTAGATCCAGTTAAAGACTCTATTTCACCATATCGACCAGATAACAACAATACTTCAGACATTTTAAGGTATAATGTTTGTTGAACCGAACCGATAGCTTTGTTTCGAAACATGTTCAGGTTCAAATGATTTGACACACTTGGTTCGGTTGAAGGTTTTGGTTTGCTGTGAGAAATATTCGCAAATATTTGATATTTGTGATTAAAATCGCCCTTTACTTTCTGGGAGATTCACGTGATTGAGCAAATCGTCGTTGACCTGAAAAAATAAAGGCCATAAAATGTTACACAAACACAATGAGCTCAGCAAAATGAATCTTACATACATCGGCACCCTGGGGGTGGTATTTTCCGAAACCCTGTCTTAGGGTTCACTTTTACCTGTTCAAAATACCTTAGGTTCTGATCATTTCTTTCAGTAAATTTGTGTTTATATCAAAGCTGTAGTTTTTCTCCTTCCAAAAATCCTACATGTTTTGTTTTTAAAGCTTAGTATACCCCTCAAAAAACTCCATTTAAAAAGTACTCACAAAACAAAGGCCATTGGTGTCAAAAGTTTTGTGAGTTATTTTTGGTTTTGGCAGTTCCTTTGTTGAGGTGTATACAAAACTTTGCATAAGGAAAACGTATACAATACAAAATTTTCTTTTCATTTTTCAATTTCAAACGATATTAGCAAAAATTGTTTTCCTTTTCATTTACCCTGTACCGACGTACGAACACATACTTGAATTCTCATCTATCTACTAAGTTATGCTCATATGACAAAAAAGCGTAAACAAGTTTGCAATTTTTTTGTGTAGCTTTTTCCTGCCTCACAGCAGAAACAACAATAGACACACACAAGACAAGCAGACACTACGTTTGGTTTTGTATGCATTAAACAAAAAAAAAAAATTATAAGGAGAATAAGAAAGAAATACCAGCACAAGCACAAGGCACATGTTTTATTTAGTTTTGTTGCCTGCATTTCTTCTCTTGTGTGCGCTAGTCGGTTTATTGGACTTTTCAACTTTGCCAACTTTAAAGGCGTACCAAAGTGGTAAAAAATGGAAAACTGAGTGAAACTGCTGCAGCAGAAACTATCAGGAAAGACAGCGAAACCATTACTTTTGTGCTTGCCCAGAACGTGCCTCCTGGGGAGAGGGATAAGGATGGGACACACAATCCGCATGACGAGACAGTTAAGTGGGCAAAGAGGGATGGCTGACAGACTGCAGCAGTGTTGCAGCATCATTTGCTTAACATTAAACATTTAAAACTCATTCAGGAGTGAAAGGAACATGGAATTGGGTCTTATTTCGGAAAGTATGCCTCACTCACTTACCCGCTCGCCGCTCACCGCTCACGTTTTGCCGACTTGCATTTGACTTTATTTCAGTCTCTTTTTCACTGTCAATTTATTTGTTGTCTTTTCGACCCACGCACGTTAGCGGATTTCTATTAAATAGAAGGAAACTGACAGACACAGCTCAAGGTTTCCCGCATTTCTGTTCAAATGTTCGTCTTGGGGTGCACACAAATGTATGTAGTTCATATCAATTTATGCAGGACGTGATGTTGCCTCTGATGGTGGATAATTTAAGTAGAATGCGAGCCACTGTGCCTCCACCCCCCTTCCAGTCAGTTAAACTGTAGCTTTAAGAGGGATAATAAAAAATATTGCATTTTTCCCTAAGGTGATTTTGGAATTAAGCTGGGTCAAATGCTTCAAGTTTCTACTGGGTTTTTTGGAAAAGATTTAATTTTGAAAAATCAAACAGAAAACATGTTCAACTTCGTTTAGCTAAGGCATGCATACGGCAAAGTGAGACAAACTGATACAGGAAAGCCACAACAACTGGCACTGGCCTATGCACATGTAAGAGGGAATTGAAAAATGCCCGTCTCTAAATTAAACGCAAAGTATACGTTTGCATGCTAAGGAAAACTAAAAACACACAGCCAATACACATGTACACTTTATTTCACAAACAAATTTTCCATGTTTTGCATTGCTAAAAGAAAGCAAGATTGTTTTTGAAAGAGGCATCGCGCATTTGAAATATGTGTCCACACTGGGACAGAACAGAAAACTGACCGGCAGAAATGAAAACTGTCGTTGTCTTAGGGCTTAGACGTGTCAAAATCAGTACTCGGAGGTTTTTGAGTGCTCTAATTCATTTCTGGACATATGTTTAGAGGGTGTAAAATTAATCAAAAAATCAAATGAGGTATATTTTTATAGGTGTTTGGGTGCTCCAATTTCATTTCTGAAAGTATTTTTCCGATCAGATGATCGACAAGCCACCCAAAGAAGAGAAGGGCTGGGCTACAATTTCGTACAATTTTCCCCAAAAATTTCAAAGCTGTCTGGCTAATTTTATTCAGTCCAAAAAAACAAAACACAAATTGAAATTTATTTCAAATGATTAAACAAAATAAGCTTTTAAATAAGTAAACATCATTCCATCATTCTTTTTCATCGACATTTTCGTTTTTTTCCTTAGCATTCTTACACACTTCTACCTCTTCGTGGGTTGGAACATCTTTCTCCTGTGTGTCTAATATTTCTAATATATGGATCTGATTTCAGATCAGTAGTCGTGGCAATTCTGCTTAACCTTTTTCATGTAACTCATCCGAAAGTGCTTGTAATTCTTATTGCGTGATTCTTGAGCCTCTTCGGATGGGACACTAATTGGCAATATAGCCGCCAGGATGGCGTCTGAGCCATGTACTGAAAACCTGTGCACGCTGGATGGCATTCTGTGCCAGTTTTATTTTCATCAATCTTTTTAATTTGGCCTATTTGTGTGTGTGTGTGTTACAGTAAACAATGCCAGCAACAGGTAAAGGTGGCTATTTGGGCCATTCGACACTTGGGCAGCAAGAACAGATTAACAATTAGCTTTCCGAAGTCAACAAAAACAACAAGCGCGCCGGAGAGATGTAAGCACACGCAGAACAAATGACCGACAACGCCAACAAGTACATCGAGCATTTACATTTGCTTCGTTCTTCGCCTCGCATTCTAGTATGCCCAAAAATACAAAATTTCCGCTTATCTGGAAATCCTGATTGGTGCTATGGACAACGATATTCAAGAATAGGACCGTCGGGATGTTTTGGGCATCAGGAAAAGTGAAACTACCGACAATTGAGAAGCCAACAGAGCCAATGGAAACCCCCACCGAATTAAAAAAAAAAAATATTGAATTTAATTAACACAAATATGGACGACTACAAAGGGAAAAAAACGACATTGTTAACAATCCTGATAAAACTCCAGGTAGAGCACGTGCGTAAATTTGTTATTTAAAAAAAAAAAATGTATTACTAAAAGAAATGGTCCATCTGGTGTTTGGAATTTGAAATAATCATGATTTGACTTTAAAAACGTCAAATGTCAGTCGGAAAGCGCCTCAATATTTAGTAAAAACTTTGACATTTACAAAATGGGTCGCTATTCGCTTGAAGAAAGTTGAAAGTTTTAAAAACATATTTCCAAAGTGGTGAGTCCTCGACTCAAACTGTGCGAAATTTGCAAAAAAAACATTTAACAAAAAAAAAAAACTCAATTTGTGGAATAATTCTGAATGAACTGAATAAACCAAACCGTGTACGTACTCGTCCGGTGCTCTTGACCGAAAACATTGCCAAGTCAGCCGTGGTGGTCATTTGACCGAAATTGTTTGTCATAAATAAATGACATGAACCAACCTTTTCAATAAATTTTCAACCTTTGAAAAATATCGGGCAGTTTTTAAAACCTGTTTGTTTCATTAAAAATGGGAAAAAGGGGATCAGGAAGCAATATATGTAACAGCCTTAGAAGAAAGCACCTCCGACCCCATAAAGTATATATATTCTTAATCAGCATGAACAGCCGAGTCGATTGAACAGCCGTCTGCCCGTTGTCTGTATGAACTCGTCGATCTCGGAGACTGTAACAGATAGAGCCACAATTTTTAGGCATGAGAAAGTGTATACTGTACCCACATCGAGTTTTTTCAGATTTGGAAATCCCCCCATAAAGCAAGGAAAAAGTCTCTCTCTCTGTATGAACGCTCAGAGACTATAAGAGGTAGAGCCACTAATTTTTGCATGTATGTAGGTGTATACTGTACTCAGATCTAGTTTGCTTTAGATTTGGCAAATTCCTCCTCCTCCTTCTTCTAACCGCGAATGACTGTCAGAGCTACAATTTTTAAACTTGAACCTAGTGACTTAATATATATTCAGTAAGGCCCAATATCTGTCTATTCTGTATACCACTATAAGATCCGAGCAAAAACACCGAAGATATGCAAGTGCGCCTCCCCATTTATTCAAATAAATTTTAAAATAAAAGGACTTCCAAGCTATAGGAACCACACTAATTGAAACAGGGTATTTTGCTGTCGGGGCACCGACCGAACACTCTTACTTGTTTTTTGTTGTCACACCCAATTTCAAAAACTTTGAGGGTCCATAAAAAGATGCTACCAATCTAGCTAAACGCTGATAGGGATTTACAGGGTAGCACTATCGATTCCGCATAGTGTAGTTTGGTAGTTTTGAAAAAAGTTAAAATTTCTGTGTCTCCAGGTTATTTGTTTGCCTACAACTGTAGAAACAGGCACAAAACACATTACAATGGAGGCTGATAGTTATTGAAGTCTCTTTAATAGACTTGACCCATTGACTGCAATTTAGCAGCTGCTTTCTCTTGCGAGAAGTCCACAAACTGATAGGAAGTTTCAAAGCAACGTTAAGTGCCAGAAACACCCACACCACCCATTACTGATAGTGTCAGAAAAAGTTGTGTATGTGTGTGTACCCATTTAGCCTGTCTGTATTAGTAAGAGAGATTTTCTCTTTTCAATTCGCTTTTTACTTGAATTGAGCATTTACGGATGTGTACAAGCCTTTTAAGATTGTTCCAATGCTTACGTACTTGATTTAAGTAGAATCGAGTACGACTCGTACTTGAAATTTCAATCTGAAGGTCGAGATCAAACAAATTTTACCCGTTCTTACTCTTCGGCTCCTTCGATATAAGAATATTATATCCGGCTTGACTGACTTTCTCACTTGTTTTTTCTGTGTATGCGCTTTATTCATGAATATGTTTAATGCAAGGTCGTGTGTTCGATTTCCTGATCAGAATAGTCAAAGTGTTAAGTTAGACAATCATTTTTAATATCTCTTCGTTTTTCAGATAATAAAGATTGCAGTTTATTGTGATGTCTTGTGCAATATAAGGGGATTAAGCAAACTGTAAACAACCATGATACTTTCTGGCATAAAATTTATAGAAAATATTGATTGGGATTAAATTAAGTGCGAGTTTTGGTGCGATTTGATTTTTAATCTTTCCAGAACTTCAAAATTCTCTTAAATTTTATTTTTAACCCGGCTTTTTTATAACTTGGGATTAAATAAGACCTAAACAAAATTCAAAATATAACCTTTTACCGTAAGCAAAATGCGTTTCATTTATATTCTGCGATTATAGCGGAAATTTTCTTTCAATAATACAAGAGTTTGGCAAACTTTCAAATTACTTTTTTCACTTCACAACTAAACAGCTTCCATATTTAAAAAAAGCAAATGCCAAACGCTTTTATAAGTTTTTTCGGTATAAAAAAAGGAAAAAAATTCTAGTCACAGTTGACTGTGTTCATTACCCACTGAAAATGTATTTATAAACAAACAAAAACACACACACACTCATACACATACGAAATATATTCTTTTGTGGTTTTTTTGCGGCACTAAAAATAAAAAGGCCAAAAGAATATTCATTCATTGGTTATGCTGGATGAGCAGAAAAAGAACTGTGCAGGCGGGCAAAAGTCAGGCCTGCATAGAAATCCAAATGCCATTTCCATGCGCTGTCAAAACATTATAAACTTATTTCAACAGTTGACCCAGGAGGTTTGCGTTTTTGGGGGGTGGATCGCTTCACTGAACTCTGCGGCCAAAAAATCTGGTGACAAAACTTCGAATGTTGCAAGCACTTTTTACTCGCTCACTTCCGGGCATAACGCATTTCCGTTGCTTTTGTTATTGTGCGCCTTGGCATAACAGTTAACAACTGGGTGACGCTGCCATTGGATGATGAAATAGCCAAGCCAGCCAGCCAGCCAGAGGCAACGCACGTCAAAAGTTCAATTAACGCGGCCAAAAGAGTGAGTGAATGAGTTGAGTACACTCGTGTAGCTGCCATAGTTCACTTGAGTTCAAAGTGGGATTGAGACCCATTTGCCATTGGTGGCTTGTTAAGAGTATTGCCACATTTTGATACAGTGGTTCAAGCTTTTGGAAACACTATTTTGTTGTGACCAAAGTAGACTATTTATAGACAAAGATGTGGCTTTACACACAAATCTTCAGCTTAGAATAAAGTTAGGAAAAATATTTAAATAAAAGCAAACTCACTCTTTAGATTCAAAATTAAAAGTGTATAAATTCTCTGCTCTTCAATTTCTCTGTCAATCTTTCTTTCAGTTGTGTAACTTTTCCACCCAAATCCCCAACCAAACCTCATGATGTGTGAAAATTTGCAAAATTTTCCAAGTCTCATTTTACCCACCGCCCACCTTTTGCTGGCTGCCTGAACTTTGTAATTATCAAAAGTTTTATCACTTTTTGTTTTTGTGGCATTCCTGTTTAATTGGGCAACAAATTAATTTTCACTTTTCAATTACACGAATAACTCGATTAAAGAACTCTTCACTTTAAAGTTCAAAAATTGCATTAAAATAAAAAAAACTTGGGAAATTTGTAACTGGAGACCTGAAATTGCTCTATTGTTGAAGAGACATCAGAGATTGCCCCACTAGGGCCACTTGCCACAAACAAAAACAAAAAGAGCACAAAAAAAAAGGTTAACAAAGCAGCAGCAGCAGCAGCAACACAGCCACCTGCTCCGCCTCTGCTCAGTCAGCAGCGCTTGCGCTTAATGCTTTTTCAGTCCATCGCGAGACACAAAACCGACAACAACACACACACAAAAAAGAGAGAGAAAAATCATAAAAAAAAGAAAGAAAAACTCGCGCGCGTTTTTGGCAATTTCATGGACAATAAACTCATTTTGTATTAACCACAAAAATCAACAAACTGTGCGAAAAACAAGACCGCGCCCATGTGTATAGAAAGCTGCAAGAAATGTGTGTAAATAAAACAGAAAAAAAAAACTCGAATGTTTATTTGCACTTGGCCATGAAGCCGCCACAACACACAAGCTCAAACACACACACAATTTGTCAATATTTTCCCACAAAAGGAATAGCCGCACAACAGCATCATCATTAACATCATCTTCCCCCTTTTCCACCCCCCTTTGGAATCAATGAGTGTGGATTTAACGTAATGAGCCATTTGCTTTAGGGATTTTCACTTGACTCGCATAGAATAATTAAGGTAATTTTTATAATGGTAAAAAAAATAAACACTCTTCTCTTTGCTCAGTTCCTCGGAAATGTCACAAAAATCTCACACAGCAAAACAAAACAACATTTGGTTTACGTGCTTAACTTTTTTGAGTGGAAAACAATACAAAATGCGACTGTCTGTCACAATTCTTTGCTAGCAAAGCTATGAACTAGAACAAAAAATGCTGAACATTTTTATACTCTGTACTAAAAGAACACAGAGTATATTAAGTTTGTGCAAAATTATGCTGACTTCTGGTTTTGTACCTTCTAGAGATATTTAGTAAGCAAGATTATTTATCGATTTGCTGAAAGAATGATAAAGATCGGATGAACTATACTCAAGTTATGACCAAAAGTTAGTTACAGCAGTGACGCCACCATCTATTTGTCAGTTTTAAAATGGTGTGTAACTATTTAGTTTAAAACACAGATTAGGATTAAGTTCGGTGTATTGGAGACGGCGTGTTGCCGGTAAGAATGAGTGTCACAGAAAGACGGAGAGATAAGTCAGTGTGTGTGTGTGTGTGAGTTAGAGATGTAAGATATATAAAAAGGCGGGAGTATCGAGCATCGATAGTTGTTAGTGATGTGTGAACCAGATAGATGAACTGGATCTGTGATTGGAGCTGAATGAACTGGAACCAACACAATGACCAAAAGAAAGTGTAAAGTCAGAAAGGTGTACTGCAGGTATTTTTATACCCTTGGAGAGTGGCATATTAAAAATTGTCGGATTTTCAACGACAGAAGGAAGATCTTACCACATAAAGTATATATATTTTATACATGTTTCATTAGTTATTACATGTGTTGTACGTCGTCTCTTTGCGCGTATCTCCTCCGTCAGTTTTAAAGTATTAATTAAACTTTCAAAGTATTTGGTAAAAATACGTTAATTTGGAATGGGGATAGATATAGAGGTATGAAGATGGTTAAAAGTAGTTTTAGTGAGAAAATTTTTTTGTTTTCAATGCTATCGCTCCCAACCCTCGTATTTATGAGTTCTTTATGCTTTCACATAATTTCAGCAAGTTTTATTCGAATCGGGCAACTATATAGTATAGCTGCCATACAAAAGATAGGTCTGAAAAAAAAGTTTTAGTATGAAAAACTTTTTTGTTTTCAATGCTATCGCTCCCAAACTCGTTACGGATCAATATGATATGCTAACACATAATTCTCTCAAGTCTGATCCAAATCGGACGACTATAGCATATAGCTGCCTTAGGAATGATCGGTCGAAAAAATAGTTTTAGTGAGAAAAACTTTTGTTTTCAATGGTAGCGTATTTTTTTACGTTCCAATTATAAACATTATCGGTCTCAACACAATTTTAGAGAATTTTATGAAAATCGGATGAATATATCGTAAAGCTGCCATATAAAAAACTGGCAGGAAAATATCATGCTCCAAGGGTATATAAACTTCGGTCGAGCCGAAGTTAGCTTTCCTCTATTTTTTTATATTAAAAGTTCCCGAAGCGGGAATTATACCTAGGTTAGGTTAGGTTCCAATGGTTAGAATAGGAGAATCCTACTCCTTCACTTAGGCCAATGAAGGCCCGTTGTGTTACCATATAACCCTTTTACGCTGTCATCGTAGAGGGGAGGGTCTTCCCCGTTTAACCATTTAGAAAATAGTAGAAATTTGAGCAGCGAGGCTGTATCTATTTCAGAGATGTCTGACAAATCGTTTAGAAAAGGACGACCCAGAACTGTAAGAGTTCCCGTCCAGCCGACTTGGTATGGTAACTTTATACATAGTGGTAAACGTGATTGTTGGGATGCAGTAGTCAAGTTTTGGCCAAGGTATACTAAAAAAGGTAGGCCTACTCACTCGCTTGCTCTCTTGACAACTTGTTAAATTTCAGTCAGCAAGCAACTGTTGTATGCGAAGCATCTCCGCGTACGAATTTTTTGTGTTTTACTTAGTAGGCTTTGTATTGAAATATATTACTCTCTCGCTCTCGCTCTCCCGCTCTCTTTGACACAAATATAAGGAGTTGTGAGAGAGCGAGTGAGCCACCTTATTTAGTATACCTTGGTTTTTGGTATCGCCACTTGATGCAGTAGTATAGAAGAGTGTGCTAAATTTGGTATCTCATAACTGCGGGTGAAGAGGACGAGTTCAGTTTTGGTTGGATTGACTTCAAGGCCACTTTGTATCGTCCAATTTGAAAGTATTGAGAGTGCATCCTGCATCAGATCGCAGAGAGTCTGAGGAAATTTACCTCTTATAATTATGGCAACGTCATCTGCATACGCTACTACCGTATAACCACGCGATTCCATGAGTCGCAACAATTCGTTGACTGTTACCACCCAAAGAAATGGCGAGGGAACACCTCCTCCTTTACTTACATATCTTCGGGCGCAGGCATCTCCTAGTTGTGAATTAACCACCCTGCTGGTAAGCATGAGTCGGATGAACTCCACCAGGGTGCCTTCATTCAGATTTGTCAGGGGCAAAGGTGATAGCGTTGGGGAGAACATTGTTAAAGGCACCCTCGATGTCAAGGAATGCCGTGAGTCTTTAGCCTCAAGTGATTTCTCTATTTTGAGACAAGATAGTGGAGTGCTGTTTCTGTTGACCTGCCTTTACTATATGCGTGCTGCGCTGATGACAGAGTGGATGAGTCTATCGACTGCCTTAGGTGGGCATCTATCAGTCTCTCCAGTGTCTTGAGGAGAAAAGATGATAGTCTGATCGGCCTAAAGTCATCCTGCGGAGACTTTGTATGAAAAACCTCTTTAATGTTTTCACAGAGTGGGTATATACTCTAATTGAAGGCAGCTGACAAAGATAATATATGCGGTAGTGTTTGTTGAAGTTGGGCAGGAAATGTTCTATCTGGCCCGAGTGATTTGTAGGGCTGAAAAGAGTAACAGCCCATTTAATGCGCTGTTCAGTTACTGTATCACTTATGTGACTAAGCGTGTCGCTTTGGTTCCTCTATGGGCTCCATAGAAGTTAAACATCCAGGAAAATGTGATTCTAGAGCAATTGAGGCATTCAGAGCTGAAGTCAGCCCAAATTCTTATCAGATTTTGTAGGAGTTCCGGGAGGGGTTGGTGAACTCGCTAAAATTTTTCGAAGTCTTGATGGTTCAGGAGGTCGATTCAACAATGCTGCAGAAGTTTGCCCACGAGCCGTCGTTTTACTTCCGCATTGAACTTTTATAGTCCCGTAGCTTGCCTTATTACATCTACCAGGATGAATCGGTTAGTGTTCTGGCTGCTGTTTGGGGTTTTCACACTCTTTCCTTTGTAGAACTAGGTCTTTGACCACTTGTGGGGCTTGTGGGGTATTTTGTTTAGTATGGGGATTACGATTTGTCAAGTGCTTTTGTGCATGTCGTGTCGGTATGCCGACTATTTCATCTAATTGATCCCTAGAATGATAAAAATATTAATTCAGAATGCCAACCGGTTCTAATCGAACCGAAATGAAACAATAACCAAACCTTTAATTCCAGCTAATCGCCACGCAAACCAAACCTGCTTATTTTCAAAAAAAAACTTTGTATTTCCAGTTTTACTGACGAGTTTCATTTTTAGATTAGCGTTTAAAACAACAACAGAAAATCAACCGTCACAGCATCTTGTGTCGCCCTTTCGAGTGCGGTTTTACCGGTGCCGTTCGTCTATTCGCATGGACTTTGTTGTTGTAACACAATTCAAAG
>JAEIFU010004049.1:0-20469 GCA_018904235.1 Lordiphosa stackelbergi | reverse complement strand
AGAGACGAAACTTTCCGTTAAGTTACTGAAAGATGGAAAAACCGTTCATTTTTCTACGCTAATGAGGGCATAAAGGGTCACTGTCTCTCGGTAGGAATGCTTCAAACCCAGGCTTCGCTCACTACAGCCTATGGAGAAGATGAAGAAACAAGGAAGACGAGGAGACGTTACCACACATTTTAAGAAACTCTTCAAAAGGAAACACAAAATTTTTGTTTATCCCTTTCTACTTTCTCTCTTGGCAGTATATAATATAGAGGTCCCGGTTCTACTCACAAGATACGGGAGGAACCCTTTTTGGATTAATAAAGAAATATATGGTATCACAATGAGCCTATCTTGCCCATAGTGTAAAAGAGACGTCTTGCTCCTGACGCTCCTGAAAATATTCACACTCAAAGTTTGGCTCCCAAATCGATTTTTATTCTCAAGTTGTTAATATTTAACTGTACCCAAAACTATTACCTTCAAAAAGTTGAAAAGGTTATTTTCAAGTTTGACGCTTTATTGGATAAAATTTGTCAAAAATTCATTTTACAAAATAATGTCCATCTCTACCCACTACTTTTTTCTCATCTTTTTGGCATTTTTGGATAACATCTCAAAAACGACGAATCAATCCAATTTTGGAGTTCATGATTTATCGACCAAAACATATAGTAAACGAAAGGGGCAATGTCTGGGCTAAACGGCGGCCCATTTCAGCGTTTTAAGGGATGATATGACCGGCTGCGGTAGTTTAGTTGATGGTTTCACCCGGTTGTAGCAGCTCATAGTACACTACGCCCAATTGGTCCCACCAAATACAGATTATGACCTTGCCAGCGAGAATATTCGGCTTTGGCGTCGATTTTGGCATATAAGGTTATCTTAATGAACACATTTATCATCTTCTTTATTGACGAAAACGTAAACTTTGCCGCAAATTGTGTTTTTTTGTTGGCACAAAAGTTGACATATTCGGAGCACACAAAAACCATGTTATTTACACTTCAGCGAAACGACGCACACTGAAAAAGAAAGCCTAATGATGAGGCTTCAAAAAGGAATTTGCAACACTGTCCAATTTGATTTAACACTTGTGACTCCATCTCTTAAAAATCCTTCAAATCTTTTTTGTACTGTTACCTGTATCATTAGAAATTATTTTGGTTATTTTTCTTTCACATACCAAAAATATTTCAAATATTTATCCAAAAAACTAACAAATAAATTCAAAAAATGCAAAAGTCCCTGACCTTTCTGCATAGTTGAACGTTCGTCGCATTTTGTTTGGTTTATTTTTTTTTTATTATTTCTTATATTTTTTTCGGCCATTGAAAAACGAGTTTATTAACACCTTAAAAAACACTTTTGATTGGTACTACGAAGGCGCCGCCGCTTGTTAATTTATGGCTGTGCCAAACGACGGATTATGTGTGTTTGTGTAGGTTTTTGTTTTGAAGAACTTGAGACAAGCAATTAATTTGAAATGTGAAATCTGAAATTTGAAATCTGAAAATCGGTGCCAGTTTGTGCTAGGCGCCATTCATAAATAAGCCAACTGGAAACAACTCCAAGTTCCAAAGTGTGGTTGTCTCCGGGTCAGGCTTGGGTTCAGCACAAAATTAGCATGGTTTTAAACAGACGTATGTCTATCGGGTACGTCCCTAATTAATGCTTCAGTGAAATTGAAATTGGTTTTGCGAGTAAGAAGACATTTTTGCTGTCGTAATAGGTTGTACTTGTACCTGAGTTGGTGGCCCTCACTTGACTTTCAGTTAGTCTGCTATTGTTTACTGAAGCGCATTGTACTAAGTGATTGTTACGCTTTTGCAGGAAGTAGCCAAACCGGCAGTGTAAGTCTTGGTGAAGGCTAATTTGGTTTTAATTTATGAATGAAATTGTGAAATATTAATTCGTGGAAATCAGAACAAGTGTTGAGTTTTTTTTTTTGGGTGGAATGTTGTGAGTCACACGGTGCTCTTTGCTTTTAACGGTTGGCATTTGAAATGAGTCAGTAATTGGTAGATCAAGAAAATGAATATTTCTTAAATTGTTTACTTCTTTTACCTGGTTTTTGTGCTTAATTCCGAGTCGTTCCATTGGTTTAGTAGACTTATCAACGAAAACCTTTTTTGAAACGTTTGGCGCTAGTTTGTTAAAGTAAAATGTGGGTAACAGATTTCAATACATTTAAGATTCGGACTCAACATTGCAACTGCTATGCTACTGATCCGCATGAGAACTTTACGCCAGGAATCACTTCTTACTTTAATAAAGTATTCAAACATCTGCTCCTTAAACTACTTTGGGGGACTACCGAATTTTAGGAAACTTCTCTGTTCTATCATTCTGTATACAAATTTTCACAATAAACTCTAGTTGTGCTATCTGAGCTTCTACAAGTCGATTGTATTTTGATTTGCAGTTATGGTAGCTGAATATGCTGAAGATAGAGCTAGAAGACTGCTGAATTAGGTATATAGATAACATATACTTCTTCTAAAGCAGACAACCAGCTTCCACGGTTTATTTTTGGAGAGCTCTCAACCTCCCAGTGACTTACCTAAGCCAGAGCATCAAACGGACATTGATGTTATTGTCTTGACTCGCCAAATGCGACTGGGACAAAATTGCTCTGACTAGTATTGAGGCATGACTTTGGCCATCGTTTATATAGGTTGGATCCCCAGGGACTATGTCAGGGGAACTCTGCTCTAGATATTCTCATGCTAATTAGATTGCTCAAAGCCTTGATTACAGCTTACTTGTTCAAGTTTTTCCCGTATATTTTTTTAAAAATTTTAGCAATTTTTTTTTTTTATCTTCCTTTTGATTGACAGTTGGTAAAATATATAACAATTTTGCGTCATCAGCAACTGCTTGCCCATAATTGGTAAGGTATAGATTCCTAAGTCTTTTCCAAAAATTAAAGAGACAATATTTTTGGTTAAAACTTCGACATAAGTACCGTTTCGTTGAACCATTAATAACGAACTAAATGTCAAAACAAATTGACTTAATGGCAGCCACTCTTCAATTATAATTCAATTCAAATTGGCTTTTCCCTTTTTCCCCACCCCTTCCTTCGCAGCACTTGACTCTTTCCCCTCGTCAACCTTCCTGCGCTCTCCACTCTTTCCTGTCCCCCCTCATTTCTGACAGAAGCGTTCAAATTTTCTCTCAAATACTCATTTCTTCATTTCAATTCATTTGATGTGGCCCATTTAAACTTTTCTTTGGCGTTTTCACCCACTTCGCGGACAAATTTTCCAAATTGTCTTTCTTAGTGCGCGCCTGCATAACTAAACGAAGGTCTATGCCAAATCTTAGATCTCTAGGATTAGCAGTTTTGGCTGTGGATTGATAATATGTCAGTCTTTCAGTCAGTCGGGCCTACAGATTTATAAGTATAGATTACATGCTACGTACTCGATCACATATTAACAAATTAAATCAGTTCAGTTTTATATATCTTTAATTTTATTCAATGGTTTTGTGATAGTTTTAAGTCTCGATTCTTGGCTTATGGTCTGTTTGAAGGCAGAGGACGCTTTGGGTACGTGACAATGAGCGTGAGTCCAAGTCAAAGGAATTGAATTGAAACTGATTGGTCAGTTTGATCATTTCGCAATTTTTGTTATGGTTACGTTTGAAAGCCAATGTATTGTACATTGGGGGAATTTTTTTTTTTTTGGCATAAACTCCAAAAATAAAGATAGAATGTTGAAACTTCAAATATTTGCTGTTCATATTATAAGTTAATTTCGAATTAATTTTTTTCCCGGTGTGACCACGCCACCCCCGCCATCTACACACATCTGCTCCGTCAGTTTTAAAGCAATCTTTACTTAACTTTCCACGAAGTTTTTAGGTACATTTACGCTGTACATTTGTTGCAACCGGCCGGATCGGAAGACTATAGCATATAGCCGCCATAGGAACGATCTTCCGAAAAACTCGTTTTAGTGAGAAAAACTTTATTGTTTTCGATACAAACTTCACAAAACCTCGTATATACTAGTTTTTCATGCTTTTTCATAATTCTAGCAAGTTTTACGAAAATCGGATTACTATTTAGTAAAACTGCCATAGAAATAATAGGTCTAAGAAATATGCTTAATGAGAAAAACTTGATTCTTGTCAATGATATCGCTCCAAAACTCAAACTTTTCAAATATAATATGCTTCCACATAATTCCGCTAAAATTGGTCCAAATCGATTGACTGTAGCATATAGCTGCCATAGGAATAAACGGACGAATGAATAAAATTGTGGAATGAAAATTACACTAGTTTACAGCCAAAAGACCCATATCTACTGAAACTCTATTTTAGTGTAGTTTGAATGCTGATCTCAAAATCGATTTCAAAATTTTTCCATGGCTCCGTTTTTTGAAATATGAATTTTTCATTTTTCTGGTAGGTTCTCTTACATTTCAAAGCCATTTCTCACTTCGCGTAATTGTTAGATAGGTCATACAAGATACGAATCGAAAAGCTTTTAAGCTGGCAATCATCACGTAGAACATTGTTTTCAAATCCCGCTTAGTAGTTTGAATTCAACGATCAAGAATATATCAAAAAATGGATTTTTTGCTCGAAAATTCAAGATTTAAACGCATAGGAAAAATATAAGAAAATCAAAAAAATATTTTTATTATTTCTACTTAAGAATCCCACTTTAACGAACACAACAAGGTATTGGTGAGGAAAATCATGTCTCACGTACCGTAGATATATCAAATTGAGCAGAGAAACTAACAGTCAAATTTGAGTATTTAGCGAGTTGACCAAAAAAATTTTTTCTGTTTTTCTTCATCTTTTGGTCAATTTATGAAGTGAGCGAAAAGTCAGAACAAAAATAATAATCAAGAACGGAACAAAAGTCGAGCAAACGAAAATTTATTTTTAAATAATCACGAAAATACCACAATTTTTTGCACTAAATTGCTCACAGCTCCTGTGTTTGTTCATAGATCTTGATAACCGATATCTGGTTTTCTTCGTAGAAGTGCGACTCTTAAGTAGAAAAAATAAAAATAGTTTATTTGGATTTATTTATATTTTTCCTATGCGTTTAAATCTTGAATTTTCAAGCAAAAAATCAATTTTTTGAAATATTCTTGGTCGTTGAATTCAAACTACTCAACCGATTTGAAAACAATGTTCTACGCGATTATTGCCAGCTTATAAAGCTTTCGATTCGTATCTTGCATGACTCTATCTAACAATTACGAAGTGAGATATGGCTTTTAGAATGTAAGAGAACATACCAGAAAAATTAAAAAATTCATATCTCAAAAACGGAGCCATGGGAAAATTTTTGAAATCGATTTTTGAGATCACCGTTCCAAGCTATACTAAAAACTATTTCAGTGGAAATGGGTCATTTATTTTTTTTATTTTTAAGGTATATAGTTATTGAAAAAATCTTCAATTATACAAATATTACAATTTGCAACTGTATATAAACTTTGGTTGAGCCGAAGATAACTTTCGTCTATTTTTGATGTCATTAAGCTTTCAAAAAAAGAATTCCGGTTCATTTGATCGCACACTCAGTCAACCAAATTTATAGCAAACCGCCATGACGAAAATTTACCTTGTCTACATATATTCAAATATTTCGTCTTTGTGCAAATATGCGCTTAAGTTGTTAACTCTATTTAAATATATACACAATAACACAGACTTCCACATAAGCTCTTTCGGTAATACGGCGTAGGTTATAGTTTTTGTTTACGTTAAGTTTTCTGCGTATGTTGGACCTATGCTGGGCTCTTTGTTATAGTTTTTGTTTACATTAACTCTTCTGCCTATGTTGGCAAATCCACGCTTTAAATTACAGTGGGCATGAATATGTTTAAAAAGGGTTGTATAAATTTTTGATATGAGCCACAGTGGGTATAAATATGGTAAAAAGGGTAAGGTGAATACTGGATATGTCACTATATTAGGCTTGACAGAACAACCTAATCATTTCGCGGATAGATTTGATTTGATTTGGCTTAGGCTAATTCAATTTATAACAGAGGTTATTGTCGTTGACAGGAATGGAGGGAGAACAAAAGCACTTTCAGTTCCTTTAATGTTTCTCAATTTTTCTCACATTTTGTTTTTGGTTCGGTATTTTGTCAACACCTCCACCGAAACTCGTTAATATTTGTGCAGCCCTCTTTTTCTCTTTCGCATTGACTCTCTCCGTTCAAGCTGCACCACAACAAGAAACAAAAATACTTACGCCTTCTACTTATTTACATGTTTTGGTGTATTGGAAACCTTGTACCTGCCTAAACGTTTACATTAGTTAAAACCTAATCGAACCCAGCGTAATGCACATAATTTAATCTTATCTTATCACTGAAGTAGCAAATGTTTTCTTCGTCTTAACCATTAAACTATTGAGCTACTTTTGAGTGGTAAGCGGAATTTAATTAAATTAAAAATTATTTTGAAATTTTTTAACCATTCCTTCGGCTTTAACCATAGTCTATCTTATGGCTCATTTAGTTTAATTGTATCTTCTCTTCTCGTGACTTTGCTTAGTCATTCGGCTGGTATAGTTCTTCTGAGCACTTCTTATTAGCACATCAATCAAATCGCTGGGAAGTTTAGCGCCCACACCTTCCCGCTGTCGGTCGCCCAACGTTTAAAGTTCACTTCTGTCGCTGTCTTTGTCTCCATTTTCATCTCTGTCTCTCTCTCCTTCTCTCTCTCGCTCTCTCAAGTCTCGGCATATATGCAATTCCTGTTTGTTTGGGCTTGAGATTCAACAAGTTCATTTGCTCGGCTGGCGTTGCTGCCTGCTGTTGTTGTTGTAATGAAAACAAAAATAAAAATACGTTAAATACAACTTATACCTTTACCACATTGGCTTGTCAGTGATTTTGTAACCTTCGAGCGAGCAACACACAAAAATATTTCCAACAAGTTTTTGGAATTTAATTTTTTTTTTTTTAATAATATTGCCTAAGGCCTTTTGCCTTAATCTAAGGGTGTGGTACTCCCACTTCTTCGTGATCAAAATGCAGCATCAAAAATTGCAAAGACAAAGTTCGTTGCAAGTTGTGGAGGATGAGTCCGAAGGGCAACAAGTGTCAAAAATCATTAACGAGGCGCGCATTTTAAGGTTCTCTCTCTGTCTCTCTTTTAAGCTTTCTTTCTTCTAATATTTGGTCTTCCTCTTTATCTCTTTTCAGGCGCACCCGCAGTTTGAATGCCCCCTCGCCATTTCAGCAGTTCGGACCATGTGGACGTATAATGAAAAACTCTGCCATGGTGATGCAAATCCAAGATCCGGCCAGTCAGCGTTTAACCTGGTATAAGCCTCCGCTAACGGTGCTCGTTATTAAAAAGAAGGACTCTCAGGTTTTGTTGCCTTTTGTCCAATTGGTGGAATGGCTGGTGCAGGAGAAGCATATGGTGGTCTGGGTGGAGTCTGCTGTGCTGGAGGATAAGCTTCTGCGGAATGATGTTAAGCTGGAGCAGGAGAGTGCCAAGTTTAGGCAAGTCCATGAGACTTATACGGGAGTCAGGGAGAGATTTCTGGCTTTGCGCGAGAAGCTGGTGACCTTCAAGTGAGTTTTGAAATTCATACCACAAAATGCTTAATCTTTACATACTTATCTTTTTAGAGATGGCCGCGATGATCTAACCGATCGGATTGACTTTATAGTCTGCCTGGGTGGAGATGGCACTTTGTTGTATGCCTCACAGCTGTTCCAGCAATCTGTCCCACCCGTTATGGCCTTCTATCTGGGCTCTCTGGGCTTTCTCACGCCCTTTCAGTGTGATAACTTTCAAGAGCAGGTGACGAATGTTCTAGAGGGTCATGCTGCGCTTACCCTACGCAGTCGTTTGCGTTGCTCAATACACCGCAAGGGCGAACGGCGCAAGGAGTCACTGCAACAGGGCAGCAGCAATTTGTTGAAGCCAAGTCTTCAACGTCAGCTCAACTATGTGGAGCTGAATAATGGACCAAACAACAATAATAACAACTGCCATCCGCAGCCACAGTTGAACTCCACCAATAGCATTTTGGTGCTCAACGAGGTGGTCATCAATCGTGGCCCATCGCCCTATCTCAGCAATATTGATATATTTTTGGATGGCAAGTATATCACCTCAGTGCAGGGCGATGGTTTGATTGTGTCCACGCCAACGGGAAGTACGGCTTATGCAGCCGCAGCTGGAGCATCCATGATACATCCCTCGGTGCCGGCCATATTGGTCACACCCATTTGTCCGCACTCGCTGAGCTTTAGGCCCATTGTGGTGCCTGCGGGAGTAGAGCTGAAGGTGAGTAACTCTTCTTTCATTAGAATTCAACCACTAAAAACACTTCTTACCTCTATTTTTCCCAGATATCCATTTCACCCGATAGCCGGAACACCTCACGCGTCTCCTTTGATGGCCGCAATGATCAGGAGCTCAATCATGGTGATAGCCTCAGGGTAACCACCTCCATTTATCCTGTACCTAGCATTTGTGCTCAAGACCAAATCTCTGATTGGTTTGATTCCCTGGCCGAGGGCCTACATTGGAATGTGCGTAAACGTCAGAAGTGCCTCGATGAGCTCTCAGACCTGACAGCATCGGGATCAGAGGATACCCTCGATGAGTTTGACAATCTAAAGATGTATGACGCGTAATCCCAATCTAATTGCCAACTGCAAGAGTTGTGAGCGTGGCCAATTTAGCCCTAGTTATAGTGTAGTTCTTTTTCGTAGGGTTTGCTTGTGTGCAATTTTTGTGTAGGCTTAGTGCAAATACAATTTAAAAAAATAAAAATACTCCTGTAAAATACAGTTAATTATTAACTTCTTGGTTGAGTTTACAAATTAAAATGTTAAATGTTTTTGAAATATTTTTTAATTGTTTTAAGCTAGGACACATTTTTTGTTGTATCTTGTAAACAAACTTGCTAAGCTGCTTAGTTTTTATGGATGTGTGTACTTAAGCAAATTGAATGCGTAATAAAATTGTATTATTTACTGAAAAAAGTTGTGAGCTCTGACCAATTAATTAGAGAACTCAAGGATGGAAAATGGAATCAAAGCGAACGCCATCAACATGGACACTTAACAGGCAAAGGCACTTACACACAAAGAGACAAATGGCACAGCCACTTAACAAATGACGGAAAGATAAATGGGGAAGTGAGTACAAAAGGGGCAGCAGCCACTTGAGTTGGTGTAAAGTGTATAGGAAAATTTGTGGATTTTTTTTTAATTTACTACCGACTTGTGATGTTGTCTACTCTCGAAGATTAAGCCTAAAAGTATGCCACCGATTTTGTGGCCTTTTACTCAACTGTGAACGATTATAATGATTATTGCCATAAATCACAAGTATGAAATAAAAGCTGCCGACTGCCATAAATGTGTTTCTCGTCCCCACCCTAACATATCTACGTACGTACGTGCCCAGTGCGTTTATTATCAATTTTCACGCTCTTACTTCCCCCTAAACCGAGCAACAAGTAAGCCGAATCTTCACAGCTTCCTTCCGTTTCGGTTTTTGTATTGTCTGACTGGCGGATAAAAGCATTGCGTATTATCCGCTCCTGTTGATTGGTGGACATTGCTGAGCTGGCCACACCCCTCTTGGGGTCTGGCAATGCGCAGGCTTCGCGTGTGTGTGTCAGAGTATTACATATTTATGAGTTGCTTCTTGTGTGGCAAAAAATATATTCAATTAATGTTTTTGTTTTAGCAATTTTTACAGATGAATAATCTATATATTAAAATGCACCTAATCGGTTTAACTATATAATGCAAGAAACTTGCTGATTTTGTGACTTTAAGGGCAAGCGCACACATGCGGCTGAAAGATGAACTGAAGGCAGAACTTAAGGCTGATCTTAATAATAATAGTGTGCACAACAAGCACCGGTTTGATGTTTAAAATTCAGTTGTAAGTTCAGCTTTGCGGATTCAGTCAGTTCATCTTTCAGCCATCTTTTATGCTTTGAGCACTTGGAGGAAATTTTTGTTTTTAAGTCGCATTGGAATTATCAAACGATTTTAAACGGCGCAGGCATTGCCAGATGGCGCCGGCCACAGAGAGACGGTTGTTTGTTGATAGCAGAATCAGGCAAAGATCGCTGATGATTTGGTAGAGATACCAATGAAACAGCTGTACGATCAACTAAGCCTCCTTTGTGGTGTGTTGTGTTCCTATTTTTAAAGTTATGTGCAAACATAACGAGACCTCTAGCCTGCAAAATCTCGAAGATTTGACTATCATAAAGGTCGTTAAAACATTACGAACCCTCATAAAAATAGCATACTTTGAGGGGCAACAATATTGATTTCATTGAAGCATAAACGTAGTAAAAGGCTCAATAATTCATATTTCGGTGCAGTAAACTTCGAATTAAAGAAATTCTATTGGAAGAGGAAAATTTTTTTGAAGCTAAAGTATTACATCTAAAAAAATTAAAAGATTTTTGGAACACTGTTTTCATCTCAAATAGAAAGAAGAATTCATTTTATTAAGGGATGCCAGCCGGTTCTGTACCGAGTCCAACAAGCCGGTGATCATCATTTTATGTATTGTATGTATTTGTTCTTTATTTAAATCGTTTCGAAAAATTACAGTTTGATTGGGGGTATATTAAGAACTACTAACAATGACTTAATAGTCGTCTGTCGGCAAAAGTTTGTAGATAATTAGTGCGTTTTATTTCTTACAATTTTTGATATAGGATGAGTGTTTATTTAATTAAAATTATTTAAAAGAAATGCTCTGTATCTTAACGCATTTTTTAAAAAGTTAATTAATTGAGCCCAGTTTGGCCCATTTAATATATTTATAATCTCATTCTCCCTTAGTACAGTCTTCCCTAGATGCTGCACCCTAAATTCTCTGAGAACTGGGCAGCGTCCAATAAAATGGCTAAATGTCTCCTTTTCGTTTAAATTGCACATTGTGCAAAGTCCCGATTCCGGTCGGCGAAAATCCATCTCCATTCAGTTTCAAGAGACCACATCGGGCTTTAAAAATCCATGTAATGTCTGCAACCTTCATGTCATCTGCAATATAAGTGGTTCCATTGTTATAATCCAGAAATTTATAGATGCGACGCGTAGTTGCTGCTGCCTGCTCGTGATACTCTCGGATTGCCTCAGCTTTTAATCGGTTTACCAGTTCATTACACCCGAAGTTCCATGACTCTTTAGTTCCATTTTCCAATTGCCATTCAAAATCGCGGGCTTCTATTAGAAAGTTTAACCGCTTCGCCCAGAAAACGTTCTTTTGGATGATGTACGTGGAAAGCTTTCGTGGTAATCTATTCTCTTGGTAATCAAATAAGGTTTTCCCTATATAGTTTAAGTGGGTCATGAGTGTGAAAAAGTGGTTGTCTTCCATGCCAAGTTCGATCGCCAATGCGTAATTAGGAGTATTGTCCGGCAGCCTTAGAATCCTTTTAACAAAGTATCGCTGAAGTTTGTTTACCTCTTCAAAATGATGTGATCCCCATATTTGTGCTGCATAAGATTGTGTGGAACGGCACACCGCAAGGAATAACTTCCATTTGGAGCTTATGGGTACTCTTTGATTGCAAAAATAATTTTTCCATGTACTGTTAATACAGTTTTTCGCTGACCTGTTTCGCTGCTCAACATGTTTTGTGAAGGATAAGGTTGGTGTAAATACCACTCCCAGATAGGTGAACTCTGAAACAATCGGTATTGGTTCCGAATTGTAAGTCCATTTCTCGTTTTGAGACAGCCGGCCACCTTTTCTGAATACCATCATTTTTGACTTACTGGTATTCACCTCCATATTCCACTTTTTGCAGTACTGCTCGAGCTTGTTGATCATTCGTTGCATCATATCGACATCGTCTGCTAACACAACGATATCGTCTGCATACAAAAGTACTCGGAGGTTAATATCACCGATCCATAGTCCTCCTTCAATTTCATCATGTAGATCGTTAGATATGAACAACATTGACATATTCGGCATAGGCCTCTTCGACGCCCTTTTAAAGGAACCGAGCTGCCAGGATTTAGCTAAGGCTAGACCTTCTATTCTATTCTATTCTGTGTGCGCCTTAATAACTTTGAAGCAGGGCGTAAGCAGGAGGTGCAAGGGTTAAATAATTATCTAATGAAGGAAACATTCCTTTTTTTTGTCCCGTCTCTCTTAACTTGTCGATTTGAAAGACTACAGGAGTTGAAGCACTCAACTCATCATTGCAGGTAGTTAGGTGTATTCCAAACAGAGATTAAGTGTGTTTTTAATTTGCGAAATTATCCTCAACTTCCACACAAACGACAAAAAGACTTTAGAGCCACCATTTAATAGTTAAAACCTTGAGATTAAAAATATATTTATTTGGGTTCCAAATCCCAATAAGATCGTACAAAAACCACTGAAGTTAGGCGAGAGTCGAATTTGCTTGGCGGAGAGGACAGCTACGCTACCAGATAAGGAATGTGTATGTGGACTGAATAAATGAATAATTTTTTATGACCCTCAGGATGATTTTTCGGTATCCATTTGGACTGGATAAATAACTATCATTTTTTGGGATCCATTGGATATTTTTGAAGTCGATTTAATTTCTGGAAAAAAAAGTAAAATATCCATTGGATCACAAAAACATTAATGACCTTTTGATTATAAATCGTAGAACTTTTTACCGGGCTCTAGGTCATTAAGTTATGATTTTGTCCATAACTTTTCTAAAACAAAGCACGCACAACACTACAAAGGCTGAATGACTGTATAGCGCTATTTCATGAATACCAATTCAATCTTCAGCAGTCTACGCCTGACTTCACTGAGCTGGCAGAAGGTACCTCATGACAGAACTGCTATTACCGCTTGGGAATCCCAAAGGCAGGCTTGTAGCAAAATCCGACATCAGCAGCAAACGCCAATATCCATTGGATATTTAACAACTATCCTTTTAAACTGCAGAGAAATATCACTTTTTTATTAGATCTTTATGAAATATCCATTTAATCTTTTATTAATATCCAATTCTTAATATCCTTTTGATATTAATTACATGTCCCATGGATCTGTTATTAATATTCTTTGAAATATCCAATTGATCTTATTGACGTGTCCTATGGATATGTTATTAACTTTCTTTTAATATCCATTTGAACTGTTTTACGTATCCCAAGGATATGTTAAAAAGATTACCAGACGCACAGAACACGCATGTAAAATCAAAGGTCCACAGCGCAATTTTCCCTGGCCATTCACTTTTAATGCCTTTACTCATCTGTGTGAGTTCTATAGTCTTTGATTAAACTTTGGCTGGTTTTGCTGAGCTTGGAGAATTTCTAGCCAGAACAGCATTAAAGCTATGATATTTAATTTCTAAATTTGACTTCGTTTGCATTATTTACCCCAATGTTTTGAGTTTAAGGCCGATGTGTTCTATTTAAACATTTTTCAATTCGTAGCATCTTCCACTTTCACTTGGCAAATAAAGTGAAAACCCTTTTTTCCCACTTCACAGCCACAGAAAAGGCAAAGAAATTGTCAACGCCTTTTAATATTGCGGTAGAAAATAAAAACGCCGTAATAATGCGAAATATTTGAGGAATTTCTTAATGAAGTTGGCTCATCCGCATCATGCGCTTAAGACAAATGTCAAAGTAAGGAAGAGGGAGCAAAACTGAACTATGCCAAAGCAGCAGCATGGCACGTGTTGATATTTCAATTGAAATTGAATGCCCGCAAATATGCGATACTCACACACACACACACGCGCATCTAGAAATAAATGAAAAATATTTCCCTGGCATACGCACAGGCGCGGCCTGACATTTGAACACTCACACACACATACACATGCAAATAGATTTGCTGCTGATGACAGCCAAAGTTTTGTCCACTTTTCCTTTGTGTTGCATTTGCAAACAAAAGGAAATTAAACATTTGCGCCCCAATGAATTGTGGAATTGACCAACAGGCCCCCACGTTTATCTGGCCTGACCCGCATTAGTTGGAGGAAATGTTGATTTTTAACTCCTTCCACCCAGTGGCTGCTTTTTCAGCTTTCTTTTCAACCACATTTGTCATACTTTTGACCCACGATTAGGTTAAGTTGTCATATGTAACGAATTCAATTTGTCAGGCTGCCATTGAAAGGTTTCCACTTAAAGTTTCGTGTGCATTGTCCCCACAACCAGGACCCATTTCCATTTCCATTGTATTCTTTAATGCCATCAGTCTGGGTCGATTTCTAGTCCATTAAGTTTGAAGTTATTTTTGGGTGACGCTACTTTAACACTTCAATGGAACTCTCCACCATTTGGTACTTTACGACCATTGAAAGGGAGTGCGGCGGGGGATTTATTTTATATTTATTGGGCTTTAACTGGGAGTTTTAAATCGATTTGTGAAAATGTTGATTCGCAGATTTCGCATTAATTTTAATGTTCTAAAATTTGGCAACATTTTGGTGTATAAAGAAATGTTTTGTTATTATTATGTCATAAAATTAATATATAAAATATTTTAAATGAAATACAAAAAATACTGAAGAAATGAAATGGATGTATAATTTTATTTTACTGCGGAAGAGATATTTTTATATTCTGTACCAAAGGTACACAGAGTCTATAAAGTTTGTGCAAATGTATGTAACAAGGAGAAGGAATCATTTCCGACCCTAGCCATGTCTGGCAAAATAGACCAGTGAACGACCCCCTACTACCAACACCGCATGTCATTCAAAAAAGACCATCTTAGATAGAGAGGGTGAGAGAGAGAGCAACAAAAATATATTTCATGATACCCGCGTGACACCTTGGATAAGACTGTTATAGAGTATGTTATAGTCGGGCTTCACCTACTTTCTCACTTGTTTGTTTTAATAAATGGAAATTTACAGTCAAAAAACAACTCACTTTAAAAATTTGCATGCACCATAACTCCATTTATCCATAATCCAACTACATTTGGAACTATGTGTGCTCTGATAAGACCAAGACCCGAACCTTTTTAGGCTTGGGTGAAAACTCTTTCTAGGAGCATATGTCCAGTTAGTTTGAAGATTGTTTTAAGATAATGCTGCGTGTATTTTACTCAAAGTTTTGTCCATCGTTAGCTGCGACCTCGCTTCATCTCTATACATAAAGAGATAAGACATTGAATGTGATCATCAGACTACAGCAAAAACCGTAATAGTTAGGAATTTCACAATAGCTTCCTATAGTGATCGGACGTTGTACTAAGAAAGCATTTCTCTACTAATTGTTCTGCAAAGGATGTTAAGGTGGTCAAGGTAAATTGGGGAAAAAGTTTAGTGCCCAACGATCAAAGTTACACAAAATAAAATATAACTTGCGCGACTTTAAAATTTTTGGAAAATACCTTTCCTCCTCCCTTTCCTCCAATTGCAGCCCACCCCGAAATTTTTCAATTTTTTGCTGCATCCCTAAAAATTTAGCTGTAAAGGTCATTTTAGTTATAACAATTTTGGTCCAAAATAATAAAAATGTGTCATTCCAAGTGCAAACGTGTATATAAACATAGTTTTAAATAAACTTTTTTGCTCCATTTTGCTCCAAGAAGTGTATACATCCTAATATTGTAGCTGTGGTTGTGTTCGCCTTTGCGCGAATTGCTTGATATCCTCATACAAAACAAACCAAGTTTCGAGTTGGATTTATGACGAACTGAAAAAATTCGACTTAAGCACGGAGAAAAGGATATTTCAATATATGACTATATGTCCGTGTATCCATGGTTTCCAATGTCAGCAACAGTCCATAAAAGTGTTAATGCACGGGCACTAAATAACAGAAGCATAACACCTTCCATTAGGTTCTTGGCGAGAACGCCTCAGAGGCTACATGCTCGAAGAGTACACGGACAAAACAGCATGGCAGACGTTTTTCACAGAGCAATGGATTCCTCAGATCCTCTTGTGTCGAGCATCTATCTAACAAAAAAAAGATTGCGTCAGCAAAATAAACTATCCCTACCAGCAAACGTAATCAGAACTTTTGGAATCACCAAACTAACTATATTTTTGTAACATGAACAATAATAACAATGTTCCCGTTTTTGATGCTAACAATAGTAATAGTGATTCAGATTCTGACTCTAGAAAATCCGTTTTCAATAGAAATTGATGTAGAAGAGTGACTTTTAGGAACATTTTTAAATGTAAAAATACTTATTTATAGTCATTGTGAATCCATTGTTATTTTTACTTGTTAATATTAAGTTTAAGTGTTAAAAAAGAATGAATTAAAAACATTTTGTTGAATTTGATGAGTGCTCGCATTATTAATTACCGTACAAGTATCAATAAGATGAAACTTATCTCGTATATGGGCGGACAGGGAAAGACGTGGTCAGATCGGTAATTAAAACATTAGATATATTTTTTATGTGCATCGCCACTATCATATGCCCCTTCTCCCTTTCCCTCTTTTTTTTTTTTTTTTTTATTTTCGATAAATTTCAAGAACCTAGCCCTCCATCTTTAATTTTCGTCGAAAAATCGGATCCCTGGCCCAATGTTGCAATGTCGGAAATATCGCGGAAAGCTCTTGTATGAAATTTTTTTGTTTACCATCCGATCAGGTTCAAACTAATTGTCAAACATCTATGTAAAAATTCAACAATATCTGCATACCGAAAATTCAGTGGTTGGTCAAGGTTGCAAGAGTGTAGTTGCCAGATAGATTTCAAGCTCAGTACAAATCGAAACAGCGTGAATCTCAAATTTTGAAAATAAAAAAAAAAAAAAAAAAAATATATAAATTATATCATAATACAAAATAAAATTATAAAATAAAAACATCAAAAATCCAAACAAATTTTTTTAAAAAAAACCCTATATAAAAAAAAAATAAAATAAAACACAAAAAAAAAAAAAATATTATGATTAAAGTCGGGCTTGCAAAAGTGGGAAGGTGAAATAAATTGAGATGTGATTTTCGGTGTTGGAAAATTTGACCCAACGCACAGTGGTTTCTGCCATAAAAAAAAAAAAAGTCAGAAATTTGGCTTTGTAAGTGTCATCTCTTACTTATAAATGACCAAGCTTTTTTATTGTGTAGTTGGTTTTGTTTCATTTTAACGGTACTCTATAAGAATAGCTTCCAAAGAAAGAGCATGAAATTCATTGGTTACTGAAAAGTGAGCAGCTTGAGATCCAACTAAAACTTAAAAAATAATAAAACTACTTTAATCAATCAGATATTAAGAAAAATGAAATTGAATATTATAAATAGAGGTATTAACTTATTTTTTAAATAATTTAAATTTTCTTAATTTGTTTTATTCGTTTTAAAAAAATTCATTTTTCGTCAGTGATTTTTTTAGTGTGCCATTGTCCATGTGATATAATTTCAGCTGAGGTAATAGTAGTGATCCCCCCGAGCCCCCTAATTTGACTTATTAGGTAATATTAGTCAACCTTTGAAGATTCTAAATTACAAAACTTCAGCTGCCACAAAGTGCCGGAAAGTTCTGTTATGTCCCAAAGACTAAGTACGTTTTTGTTTTTTTTGCTACTGCTTTGTGCGGTGCAGCTGTTATTTGCAGTGCTTTGTTGTTGTTGTGTTTGGTTATTTTTTGTGTGCTCTGTTCAAGCACAAGTCAATTCGACTAAAACCAGTATTTGATTAACTTTAAAAGCTGAGATTGCAGCGATATATAGTATGTTTTATGAAATATTTGTTTTTTTTTTAGGTTTTATTAATTAATTAAATTTTTTATTTTTGTTTTATTTTATGTTAAGTGGAGGCTTTTAATACAAAAACTAACATAACAAAACAAAATAAACAAAAATTGAAACACAAATAAAAACTTTTGAAATAACTTTTTTCTTACACTTGGTAAAATTGTATGGTAGGGGTGGGAGTGTGAGGGTTTAGCCACGCCCATTTTATCAAATCTCACATCTAACGGTTTTATAAAGCCGTAAACAAAGTTTCAAGTCGAAATATCTACTAAAAGTATTTTTGGCCGCAGTCTCCATACAAGCTGGCCCACTGTGCGAAGTGGTTGGGATATGGATAGGAAGTGGGTGGAATGGGGTGGTAAGTGGTTGGGAAGTGAATGGGAAGTGGGTGGGAATTGGAGAGAAAACCTAGCAGCAAAGTCGAAACGGGGAATAGGCAAAGTAACAAAACGATGATTTCAAGCCTATGAATGTTAGATTCGATTTCTGGGCTCTACGGGGGACACAAATTTTAAAATATATTTTCAAATTCGTTAAATATTTGACTCTTTACGATCAACTTTAAACTAAATCTTTTATTGATTCTTTACTGTTGAAGTCGCAGCGAAGCGCGACGGGGTATATGCTAGTCTTCTATAAGCGGGTTCTCTTTATCTCGTCTTCTAAGGCGAGATCCATGAAAAAGTGATTTTGTTCAACCAGGCCGACACAAGTTGTTGTTAGAAGGAGCAATGTCTGGTAGATTTTGCATGTGGGATGGGGCATTGTGTCATGATTCCTGCATTGAGGTAATTTCAATCTTAATTTTCCCTCAAAGGTTTCACCCCGCTCCTGTTGAGTTTTGCTTAGAACTTGGTACTACAAAGCCTGCAACGCATTATCTCTCAAACAAAATAATTTGCTACTAATTAGAGTATACCAGCATTTCAATCAGACCCAATTTATATTGGCTCATAAATCTGTGTATATTTTCAAAAGATAATAGAAATTTTAACGATTTAATTGTTCAATGTTAAACTTTACTTCGTTTTATAACTTTAAAATTGAGGTAACAAGTTTAATTGTTGAAAAGTTTTTATGTTCCCTACGATTTTTGTCAACTCATTGAAACACTTATTAAGCTTTTATAAGAACCAAGGTCGCTTCAGACCAGTTAAGCAGGGAAGAGTTGTATTGTTTTACAGCTATCTTTTACTATCATTGTCAGGTTTTGAGGCATTTAAATTATCCACAAGCCTCAAACTGCGATGCGTGCCCACAAATTTATATCTTTCCGTATGCAAATGGACAACTTTAGACGTGATCGTCGGCAATGGAGAATGACCATAAATATATGCGGGAATTCTCTGCGTCTGCTTCAGCCTCTGTTTCAGGTCTTTGTCTTAATGTTGGCAGTCGCGTGTCGTTTCTCAGTCGCTTAAGTCCGGATTTGGTTTTGTGGTCTTTGTCTTCGATATCAAGAGTCGCGTGTTTCCGGCTAATTGCATAAAATTATAAAAGTATAGACTTATCTGCTGATGTTCTTTTAGGAGAATTGCCCTAATCTAAGCAAAAACACGTGCACGATTTGTCGTTCATTTGTTCCCTAAAGGTATGCCACAACACACACCTGTTACATTCTACGTAAAAAAATGTGCAAAAAATGCAAAAAAGTTGCCCAGACTAAGTGAGTTCAACTTTAAGGGTTTGAAATTTGAAAGTGCGTAGCTTAACAGTTTTTATAAAAAAACGCAAGTAAGTGGAAAGTAAGTTCAAATTTAGGTTAAATTTAAATAATCATACTTCACTCGCCTCGTGTAAAGAATTTCAAACAAGTCCTCAAAAATTGACTTTCCCCCAAAAGCTAGACACCCCTGAAAAAAGCAGCTTGAAATGCCACTTAACACGAAAATCAATTAAGCATAATATGTATGCTCGCTGTCTCTTTCTCTCACTTTCTGTGGCTGTCTATGCATTGCATACTTACAGGCGTAACGCAATTGACAGTGAAAATAAAATCAAACAGCAGAAACCCCCCTAACGTACACACGCACACACACACACACAATACACCCACTCCCACAATGAGGGCAATTGAGTAGAATCATTGCCGCTGGCAGTTCTCATCAAAATACTGCTAGGCAGAGGTTTGGGCACGGATAAGGGCGGACTGCAACAGGCAGACAACAACAAGTGGCAGCGACTGCTGCTCTGCCACAGCATCAAGTGGTTCAGCTTCGCACATCCAGGACTTGGATATGCAGGCAACAGTCAGTTGCTGCCTCGCAGTCGAGTCTCGCCGTTGGGCGTTCAGTGCGAGATGAGATCTCGTGGCTGATGGACGTGCTCGATTTCACGTTTCCAAAGCAGAGCACAATTTTCTGCTTTTCTGTTTCACAAGAAAATGTAGTTTAGTTTGTTTAGTTTTAATTAAATAATATTTAAAAAAAATATATATATATTTATAAAATTAAATAATTATAACAAATGTGCGCCTAAAATTGTGCTTAACGAAGAAAAAACCATAACACAAAAAATTTTAAAATATGTGAAAAGTTTAACGAGAAAAGGGTGTAAGTTATTGCAATAAAATTTAATTTAATTTGTAAAACGTTTTGAATTTGGATAGGCTGAATATGCTTTACGGATTACTACAGTGTCCAGTACTCTGAGCATTACTTCCAAAATCGGTTTTAGTCAGCTTATTTGATGGACTAAAAGATAAAATTCTGGTTCCAAATCGCCCATAAAAGATTTTGCAATAAAGCTATTATTCTGGGAAAAGTACCAAGACCAAAGAACTTGTTCCCAATTTTATTTGCCCGGTC
>JAEIFU010004048.1:0-20484 GCA_018904235.1 Lordiphosa stackelbergi | reverse complement strand
GAACATTCGTATGGTTGTTCTCCGGTGTGAGTATGACTCTCTAGGACGTTTTTTCTGCTAAAGCTTTTTGAGCAATGTGAACACTCGAATGGTCGCTCAGCAGTGTGAATCCGTGCATGAACCTTAAGATTGCTTTTCTTGGTGAAAGTTTTTAAGCAGTGGGCACATTCGAAGGTACGCATTTGCATCACACAGGAAGGGCATATCCATTCGGGTAGATTCTCATGCTAAATTACTCTGCCAATCACCTTCTCCATAATAAGCCTGGCTTCAGCATGGGTGAATATATTTGTGATGTTGCTTCCATCTGCCAAACTGAACATACAAATGCGACAGTTTTAATAAATTAATTTATTTATTGCCATTTGGAGACAAATGTGACCGCACGCGAGAAAAAGCTGATTTGAACTACTAGTTCAATTTTCATTTCAACGTGAACTACAGTGGTTCTCATTAAAACCAACAAATAAAGTTAAAAAAATTACAACATAAACCAAAAAAATTAATTATCGGTTTCGGTTCCGGTTTGATTTCCGGGTTATAAGAAGAAGAAAAAACAATTATGTTTGGAAGCTTGCACACTAGACTGAACATAATCATATGGGAATTTTTTTTTAAATGTTCTGTTCCTCAGTGTCCAAAAAATTCGTAATAATTTCTAGTTACCGTAATGAGAAACAAAAATTCAAAATTTTAAGGTTCAATACTGGCGCCGTGGGCTTAAAATTGCTACATTTAATTTCAGTTTCCCCTTTTTCATTTTACTGTTTCGTAGAAGTCACCTTTAAGATGCCAAACATTGTTGTTGAATTTAAAATCTATTTTTAAAAATATTTTATGCAAATTTTGGGTATAGAGGATTCGAACATCATTTATTTGATTGGCGCCTTGCGGGCAGCGCTGAATTCAGCAAAGCTATCTAGAAAAGATGTCTTGGCGGTTCTTCTGCATAATCCAAGAGGATGCAAATACTCATTAAGAGTCAGCCTAAACCTCACTATCCTTCAAATTGATGGTGTCTTCAAGTCATTTGGGCTTACCAGGAAACTAGGAAGAAGTGTGTGCAGAAGCTCAAGGAAAGAATGGTGGTCGCGATAAAGAGTTGTACTGCAACAGAGAGAGGAATTTTATGGACTGTTTATTTACTGAAAAGCCTCAAAGTTGTGAATGATGTCGGAGAAAGAGGCGTGAAACTAGCAGAGGACTTCAATGAGCTCTTTACAAAACTCGATGCTGCACCTTCTTCTATGCATCGAAGAACACAGACAATCCAATCCTAGCAAAAGAAAAAATTTGAATAACCGCTTTTAAGTTATACTTTTTTTGATTTATTGTTAATTTTTTTGCCGGCCATTTGAATGAATTAAAGTTTTTCTCCAGCAAACAACTTTTGTGGAATGACTCGTAATGTCGACTCGTATATGTTAGTTTTTGGTTTCTTGTTCGGCTCATATGCATATCCATGATTAGTAAAAAACCTTAAGAGCATAGCGATTAAATTTGCTAATCACTTTATTTTATTCTTGGACAATGTTCAAATAATGAAGAATTTCACGCAAACAAAGTCAGCGGAACATGGAATGTCCGGGTGAAAATGCTTACGCCCAAGGACCACTTCATCTCACGGTGTGTCACATTCCGATCCTGCAGTATTAATTCAGGAACAGCATTGATTGTTTCTGGCACAGCAACCGTTTTTAAGTTGAACAAAAACGTTTGGCATCTCAAAGCTTGCTTTAATGAAATAGTAAAATGAAAAAGGGGAAATGGAAATTTAATGAAGAAACTTTAAACCCACGGCGCTAGTACTAAACGTTAAAATTTCGAAGTTTTGTTTTTCATTACGTTAACTAGAAATTTTTACGATTTTTTTGCGCCCTGAGGAACAGAACATTTCCAAAAAAAATATTTTTCATATAAGGGACGTTCAGTCTATTGCACACATTATGGCTTCATTGTTTCAGACTTATACAGAGTTGGTAGTTGGGCTAGCTATATAGTAATAGGATAGAGAAAAAGGCACACAACATTGCTTTGATAACGAAAATGAAGAAGCTTAGAAGCTATTTTGATCAATTTCAGCTCCAAAATATAAAAATTAAAAAAAGGAAAAAGTTGGCTTTGAAAATTTACGTCTGAAACTGCTGATGTATACAAATCATTCTATACGGAGCAGCTGGTTGAGCAGGTATACAAAACAGTCTGGTAAGCAGGAACAAAAATATTTACTAATATATTTTTCATACATTTTTTTCTCCACCAAAAACCGAAGGTAAATAAGGCTAAGGCGAAGAAGAGTCCACGTGTTTCCTTAAGGAATGCATTTCACGTTTTTAATGCTCAACCTGGTTATAACACGACGACTGGAAGGATGATTATGCTAGAGAATGAAACAAGGGAAGCGGAGGCGACTGCCCAAGAGGGCAATTTAAGTGATGCTATGGAGTCTGCCCCAATAGCGGAAAATTGCGCCTCTAATGGCAGCTGTGCCCATAAACATAAATCCTGAAGAACGTGCAACTGGGTTAGGAGAAAAAACAAAACTGTTACCCTCAGGTTTCACTACCAAAGCATCAACGATATTCTGATTTGCAACTCTGCGCGCTCTGTATCGCGATGCGGCAGTTTTTTAGATCCAAACGGAAATCCTAATCATAAAACTGATGAAGGTGATGTTACGCCAGGAGTACAGGGTTAGGCGCCAGTGTTTCTCCTAACCCAGTTGCACGTTCTTCAGGATTTATGTTTATGGTCACAGCTGCCATTAGAGGCGCAATTTTCCGCTATTGGGGCAGACTCCATAGCATCACTTAAATTGCCCTCTTGGGCAGTCGCCTCCGCTTCCCTTGTTTCATTCTCTAGCATAATCATCCTTCCAGTCGTCGTGTTATAACCAGGTTGAGCATTAAAAACGTGTAATGCATTCCTTAAGGAAACACGTGGACTCTTCTTCGCCTTAGCCTTATTGACCTTCGGTTTTTGGTGGAGAAAAAAAATGTATGAAAAAATATTAGTAAATATTTTTGTTCCTGCTTACCAGATTGCGATTTCGACGAATTGTTCGACTTTGTGCAGATAACCCGAGACCAGGACGAATGGCACTTGTGGGTGGATCCAAAACGCGCAGCGAATTGACCTCGGAAGGAGCTTTAATTGTAGGTTCTTCAGGATTTATGTTTATGGGAACAATTGGCAGACTGTAATATGAATGTAAGGGCGCATCACGATTTCGACGGGTTCTTCGACTTTGTGCAGATAACTCGGGACCGAGTTAATCAAACTGATGAAGGTGATGTTACGCCAGGAGTACAGGACTAGGCGCCAGTGTTTCTCCTAACCCAGTTGCACGAATTGTGATTCGTGACGCGACTCAACGGGAGGGCAAACGTAAACGAAAGGGACGGGAATAAATTAGGGATTACACAATAAAAAAATTTTTTGGCTCGCCATGTTGTTTAGAGTAGTTTCCAGTATGGTTCAATATCTCACTTTTGTTTTTGGCTCTTAATAAAAATTTTGTTAAATGTATTTATGGATTTAATGGCTGTCTTATATGTGTGTGTGGTGAACCTGATTATTGAAATAACAAAATCAGTTTAGAGGAAAAAAATATGTTTAGATAGCAATTCATTGCTGTGTTTTTTTAGACTGATCATCTCTAGCATTTTGCGCCGGTGCCCACATTCCAACAGAACGGGCGCCTTTATTTATAAAGATCTAATGCTACTCGCATATGCCGATGAGATCTGTTACAATGGGAGAATACAACTTTAAAGTTGTAGAGGATTTTGTTTACCTTGGAACGACGATAACCAGCGACAACAACATCAGTCTGGAAATCCGACGAAGGATCACTCTTGCAAACCGATGCTACTACGGGCTAAGTAGGGAGCTCAAGAGCAGAGACCTCAAGCGAAGAACAAAATTAGCTCTATACAAGTCGCTTATCATCCCAGTCCTACAATACGGCGCAGAAGCATGGACAATGACAGCAGCGGATGAAGCGGCGATTGGCGTGTTTGAACGAAAGATTCTTCGGAGGACTTATGAACCTTTAAAAGTTGGCGATGATTTCCGCATTCGAAATAATGACGAACTGTATGAGCTCTATGGGGACACCTGTCTGGTCAAGCGCATAAAGCAACAGCGGCTGCGCTGGTTAGGACATGTCACCAGGATGGACGAAGAAGCTCCAGTAAGGAAAGCTTATTATTCGAAGGCGGCTGACTACGGAGGGAGAGGCAAGCAGGGGAGACCTCGACTAAGATGGGATGACCAGGTTCGGGCAGACATTGCCAAGCTTGGTGTGACCAACTGGTCCCAGCTCGCACGGAGCAGAAGCGACTGGCGGACATTGATTGCAGCGGCCGAGACCGTCGAACGGTTGTGATGCAAGCATCGGGCCAATCAAGAAGAAGAAGAGAAGGAAGCATCTCTGACCACATAAAGTATATATATTCTTGATCAGCATGACGAGCTGAGTTGATATAGCCATGTCCGTCTGTCCGTCCGTCTGTTTCTATGCTATCTTCTCCCCCAGTTTTAAAGCTATCGTAACCAAACTTTGCACGAAGTCTTTTGGTAAAAATACGCTGCACATTTGTCGGAACCGGCCGGATCGGATGACTATAGCATATAGCTGCCATAGGAACTATCGGTTGAAAAAGTAGTTTTAGTTAGAAAAACTTTTTTGTTATCAATGTTACCGCTCCCAACCCTTGTATTTAAAAGTTTTCTATGATTTCACATAATTTCACTGAGATTTATCAAAATTGGACAACTATATATACAAAAGATAGGTCTGAAAAAAAGTTTTAGTATGAAAAACTTTTTTGTTTTTAATGCTGTAGCTCCCAAACTTGTTGCTGATCAATATTATATGCTAACACACAATTCTGTCAATTTTGATCCAAATCGGAAGACCATAGCATATAGCTGCCATAGGAACGATCGGTCGAAAAAATAGTTTTAGTGAGAAAACCTTTTTTGTTTTCAATGGTAGCGTCTTTATACGTTCGAGATATTATTATTATCTATTTCAACACAATTTTGGAGAGTTTGATCAAAATCGGATAAATATATCGAATAGCTGCAATATAAAAAACTGGCAGGCATACATATATCATGCTCCAAGGGTATATAAACTTCGGTCGAGCCGAAGTTAGCTTGCCTCTATTTTTCATTTTATTTTTTCAATTAAGCAAGCTTTGAGATGCCAAACATTTTTGTTCAACTTCAAAACGGTTGCTGTGCCAGAAACAATCAAAGCTTTGCCTGAAATAATACTGCAGGATCAGTATTTGTCATACCGTGAGATGAAGTGGTAAGCATTTTTTACCCGGACAGTTCATGTTCCTCTGGCTTTGTTTGCGTGAAATTCTTTATAATTTGACCATTGTCCAAGAATAAAATAAAGTGTTTAGCAAATTTAATCGCTTTGTCTTCAAGGTTTTTTATTTACTAATAATGGATATGCATATGAGCCTAACACCAAACCAAAACTAATACGGCTTCCTCACTCAAGCACATTTTTAAAAGAGTTATCGTCAACACTGAAAATGCAGATCCCTGTCCTCATTGTGTTGATTCATCATATGCATCTAATGTTGGTAAGGGTTTAAAGCGAAAATGCAAAATGCAGTTGTAGTGAGGACAGTACATTACGCGTCATTCCACAAAAGTTAGCTGGCCAAAAACTTCGATGCAAACGGCCGGCAAAAAATTAAAAACAAATTACAAAAGTATAAGTTAAAAGTAGATATTCAAATTTATTCACAGGAGTATCTTTTTTGGTATTTGGATAAATGTGTCTGTGCTCTTCGATGCATTGAAGAAGGTGATGCTGATCGTGTTTTGTAATACGCCCATTGAAGTCCTCAACTAGTTTCAAGCCTCTTTCTGCGACATCATTCACAACTTTGAGGTTTTTCAGTTAGATGGTTGAGCATTTTTTCCACAGCAATAGTGGATATAACTTTGTCGACATTTTTATAATCGGACATCTTTTTCAAAAAGTTTAAGTCGAGTGTAGATGCCTTCACTGCCATTTCGCACTTTTTTCCTCTTCTTCAAAGTCCATTTGATATGGATGGCGACTACTTCCACTAGATAGGGACTCCTCGTCATCGGACATCTGTCTTTTAAAAGCAGCATCAGGACTTAATTCAATCGAACTTTTTAAAGCAGCTTCAAAAATTCCTTCTTCTGCATTCTTTCTGAGAGACACATATTGATCATAAAGTTCACATGGGCAAGAAGCAAAAGCCACACTGATTCATATGAAATAGAAAGAATGAACAGCATGTGCACAGATCTAACCATGATGCAACTAGAAAGGTGAGGCGCTCAGCGAACTTTTTAGAAGTAAGCGCTTTTGCTCAGAGAGTGAGAGAGAGCGGGAGAGTGAGCGCGAGAACGTGTGTGTGTAGAACAAAAAATATAACAAAGCAATGACAGCATTTATATGCATGAGCACATTTTATTGGTACATATTATTTGAAACAAATTAGATACATATATTACAAAAAATTTCAAATTATGTAATTAAATTCAACCCAAAATATTAAAGAATGTCTACATTTTGTTTTCCTCTCAGCATTAATAAAAGCAACAATTTGACAAGCCAACGCAGTGCAAATTTAGTATGTATTCACTTTTTCGATGCAACAACAACAAGACCTAAATGGAATTATGTGCCTGCGAGTGTGTGTGTGTATGTGGCTTCGCTTGAGCACCTACAGCATGAGGTTTTGTGCCAAGTAGAGAAGGCGAGTTCCGGCTGCCGCACACTTGAAACTGAAGGCTAAGTAGGTGCATTCATATAAACACGGCCCATACAGTTGCCAGTTATGATGCTCCTGTGTGGGTGCAGCATCTATTTTGCATTTGTATATTTACCCATATACAAGCTCACTTTTTGAGTTGAGTAGCAATGGCAATGCCGACGGCCTCCCACCAGGGTGAGCCTCCTCCACTGTGTGGGTTGGTTATGTAATTAAATTTATTTCATTTTGATATTTATATGTGGAGGAGTTTTTCAGTACATGAGAGAGGCAAAGTGAGGGGATACATTAAAGCTTTTAATCTTGACAAACAGATGGAGGAAAGGGTGGATAAAATGATTGAAGTGCATAATTGGGGTAGAAACTGTAATAGGATAAAAAGGATTAAAAAGGATTGGTAAAGCCTCATATTAACGCATTTAGTTCTTACAATAACAATACAAGAACTATAAATAATCTACGTATAAAGTCAGATCTATTCGCCTACTTTATATTTTAACCAAAAGACGACGAAAAACCAATTAAGAAATTTGGTCACGCCCGACTTTAATACACCCTGTTCCTGCAGTAGCAGCGCTGTTGCAGCGATGCGGCAGCGAACTTGATTTTGGCATAACTTGACCAATGGGACCACTACCTGATTTTCAAAACTGACCAATAGATGGCGGCACTACTGTGACCTTTTTTTATTTGGTCATAATTTTAGTATAGTTCATCCGATCTTTATCATTTCTTTCGCGAATCGATAAATGATCTCGACACGTAAATATCTCTTGAAGGTATGTCCGGATAGAAATAGGACTGCTTTTCTTCCGCCGCGACTCTACTTCGGAGCGTGCGCGCACCGACTGGATTCGGTAGAGGGCGTTCCTAGCTAACGAACGAGCGGCTGGTCAGTTGTTTCGGAACACCAGGACGGTCAGGACATTACAACTGCGTACATTATTTTTAAAATTGTAATGCAGAATGTTCGCAGTCTGTTTGCTTTCGATTACTATCTCTCTAACGAAAATCAGCGATTGTAATGCCTTACATTTTCGACAGTCGTAATGCATATTTTCTACAGAACACGTTGAGCTCTGCGCCGCTGGGTTATATTTGTGTCAAAGAGAGCGAGAGAATAATATATTTCAATACAAAGCGTACTAAGCTACTAAGTTAAACACAAATATTCGTCCGCGGAGATGCTTCGCTTACAACAGTTGCTTACTGACTGAAATTTAACAAGTTGGCAAGAGAGCGAGTGCGCCTACCTTGGTTTTATCATGCTCTTTTGTATGTTAATTTAATTGACAGATAGCTCCATGTGAACTCGGTAAATTGCCTATTAATTTATCATTATTTTGTATATATTTTTTTTCAAAAAAGCAGACATTGGCGGTATTCAGTTTTAGTACAGCACTTGATAGTTTGCCTTCTCTCCGTCTCTTCCCTAATCTTATAGATTTTTATTGACCACGACAATTTGCGGGAATGTGTGAGTATGCTATACCAGGAGGAGTTAAAAGATTCTAAAATCCCTAATGATGATGATGGCATGGTGATGTTCCTGCTAAAGGGAGCCTAGCTTAACAAACGACAGTGGACTGGTGTCGACAATGCGCTTTCCTTATTTTTGTTTTTGTGATGATTGTTGTAGGTGCCGTCTTTATTGGCTAACTGGTGTTGACTTTTATTACATAAAGTTTTCATTGAAGTAATCCGTTAGCCGAGGCCGAGAGAGACAAAGGTAATGCATTGTTTGGGTTTTGTTGTATGGTCTCAATCAGTGGCGTACGCAGGGGGGGTTTTGGGGGTTAAACCCCCTCCCCCCCACCCCCCTTGGGTGGAATTTTTATATGGAGATACAATATATAAAAAAAATATATTACTAAAAAATTTTGTTCTGAAAACCCCGCCTGAAAAAATCCTGCGTACGCTACTGGTCTCAATGATGCCAGCGGCATTCTCAGACTCTCTGCCCCTTGATTTTCATGGGGCAAACATAATTTAATTTTCATGTAAACAATTTGCATGTTTTCCAAGAAGTAGATAAATCGCAGCAACCTTTTTAAAAACCAAAATATTTACACTCTTTATAAACTACAATTTTGGCCAGAAGTTTGCAACGCAGAAAAAGAATCATCTCCGTCCACATAAAGTATATATAATACTAGCAAATAACCCGACGCGCTTCGCTGCGCCTTCAACAGTATACAACAAAACAGTATTATATATAATAATACACCGTCGACCCCAGAAATCGAACTTTGCTGATGGGTTTTCCCTCCAACTCCCAACCCCATCCCATCCACTCTACACCCAATTGCCACCCACCTCCTTCCCCCCACTTCCCGCCCACTTACCGCCCACACCCCTCCCACTTCCCACCCACTCCCGCCCACATCCCGCCCACATCCCATCCACTTCCCACCTACATCCCACCCACATCCCACCCACTTCCCGCCCCCATCTCACCCCACCCACTCCCCATTCACTTCTTACACAACTTCCACCCGTTTCCCACCTACTTCCCACCCTTTTCCCGCCTACATCCCACCCACCTATTCTCCCACTATTCTCGCACTTCCCAGTGGGCATCCCGCCGGTATTTCCAACATCGGAAGATGCAATCACTAATTATTCAGTATTCCATCCATACAAACCGAGTTTCAAGTCAATCGGGTGATAAATAGTTTTTTTCATGCAAAGTTTTCCATGAATTTTCCGGCCGTTGGGTCAAATTTTCCAATATCGAAAAATCACATCTCAATTTATTTCATTTACTATTCTAACAAACCAGGATTCAAGTCAATCAAGTGGAAAATAGTTTTTTTCGTGCAGAATTTCCGGCCATTTTCCACGTGGGGGAGTTTTCCGAAATTGGGAAAACATGTGTCGAATTATTGTTCGTACTATTCTTGCAAACCAAGTTTCAAGTCAATCGGATGAAAAATACATTTTTACCATACAGACTTTTCCGACACTTTTCGGACTTTTCCGGGTGGGATTTTCTTGAAAATTAGTACACAGTTAATGTTGAATTTTCATATAGATTCTTTGGAAAATGAGGTTGAATCTGATCGATGATAAAACAGTTTCATAACAGTTTTCCGTGAATTAATTTAGTGGATAGATTTTCTTCCAAAATTTTAAAGTTACGTTTCCCTATATTTTATTATGTCTAACTTTGAAAAATGAGTTTGGAGGAAATCTTCGGTAACTAGTTTCGCCCATACAACCTTTAATTCACTTCAAATCAGGGGGTGGTTTTTCCGGTGTTTATATGCAGTTGTTGTTGAATTTTTATACTCTGTACCGAAGGTTACTTCATTATCAATAAAACAGCAAATGTAACATTTTTTTCATTGGTAAATTCACTTAATTTACGTCTTTTGATTTTCGCTCCAGTTTCCATTTAATAACAATCGAGGCACTTTGATTTTTAGAGACATGAAAAAATCACTATTTAAAGTTAGCCTTTATCATTTGTTATTCCGAAAAACGAATTGACCACTGAAGCTTTTACTCATTTAACATGATTCGAAAATTAATGATAATACGCGCGTTCTAGTCAGGCTATTTTCAGTCGGGATTCTGACAGCTTCATAATTGCCCGCTTCTCAAGATCTTTATCTTAATATTATTACTAATTTCAACGTATAATCAAGACAAAGTCATTTGAAATTAACAATGTGTCCCCTTTGAAAAATGCTAACACTTTTGATTTTTTCTTCGCAAATTTCGTATGCGCTATATATATGGCAAGAGTGTGGAATTAGATCTTGAGAATTGCAAGCAGGCAATTATGCAAACATTTTCTACACACATCAGAATCCCCTTCACTATAAGTAAGCTTTTAGTTGCCTTGACTCAGACGCGCGGCGTAGCCCAGTCGTCTAGAACGTCAGTCAAATCGAATTTCAGTGCAAGGGAACCGAGTTCGAATCATCACAGAGTAAGTAAAAGTTTTTTCAATTAATAAAATGTAAGTTAATTTAATTCGTTGTTTTTCGGAATAACAAAATTATTCAGGCAACCAGCAGCGCAGCAGTGCGCAGTAATTTGATTTTTTCTTTGTTTACAAAAATCAAAAGTGCAGACATTTTGTTATTAAATGGAAAAACTTTTGGGCGAAAATCAAAGACGTAAATTGGCGAATTTACCAATGAAAAATGTTACATTTACCAACGTTTTTTTTTGTGTGTATATAGATATTCTTTATCAGCTGATTAAGCTTTGTCCGTCTGTCTGCTACGCGAACTAGTCCCTCAGTTTTGAAGCAATCGACCTGATATTATGCATAGAGTCTTTTGTCTGCACGCTGATAATATTTCTGAGCCGCCTCGATCGGATGACTTCTTGTAGCTGCCATAGAAATACTCGGTCAAAAAATAGATTTTAGAGAGAAAAACTGTTTTGTTCTAAATATTACCGCTCTTATACACAGTCATTGTTTATACATAATTTATGATTTTAAGCTGATTTGCGAAGTTTGGTCGACATCGCTAACCGTTGAGACTAGCATTTTCAAGTGTATTAGGCCTTCGACAAAGACGAAGTTGGCCTTCCTTTCTCGTTTTTGTGAGAGATTTGGGAAATTAAGTATAGTTCTATAGTTCAAGGTGAATTTACTGCAAGAAAAGGCCTTATTTTGTTTTATTTATTTATTTTTGACATTATGAAGTCAATCGTCGTTGAAAGACAATAAACCGTAAACAGAAAAACAAAAAATAATATGCTTATAATTAATTTAATAGCTACATATATTGCTATCTAATTAGAAGATTGTCATTAAAGTACTGACAAAGAATATCCCACATTCAAGTATGTTGACATTGTATCAGCAGATGGGCTGAAGAAGCCATCAACGGAATTTGTGGCAAAAATAAAAAGCCTTGAATCAATACAATTCGGACCATATTTGTCAAAAATCATGATTGCTGTCCGAAATGTTGAGAAGTGCTGAGAACATTAAATTATAATCAAAAACCAATAATAACTATAATACTATATTTTATTTCTTGCAAAACTTAATTTGTTTTCAATTATTTACTTTTATTTATTACCGAAAATATTTCAGATGTCTGATAGCTAAAACAATAACGAACGAAGAATGCCTAGAATTTGCATCTTCGAGCAATTGTCATCTGTCTCAAAGTGCCGAGAGAGCGAGTTGAAACAAATTATAACCCCTGATTACAACGGAGTACGTCACCTTTAGAGTAAATTCACCTTGGTTCTATCAATTCACACATCAATATATAGTGTAATAGATATTTTGACAAATATTGAAATAATGTCAAAAAACGCTTGTTAGAATTCGGTAATTCAACTTATTTGAGCACTTAATATTATGTTCGTTCGAATTTGTGGTAGTATATATTCAAAGCTCTATATGAAATGTAAAGTTGGCTATACAACCCCAAAGGGCCAAGCCCAGCACCTCCTTTCAATCTCTTGGCGTGTGTGCTTATAACTTTTCGCTCAAGGGGAAGGGACCTACAAATTAACGCCGAATCCGATAGGCAAAGTTTGTAAAGCTTTTTCATGGCTAGTTACTTCACCGCTGGCGCCAAAAGCTGGTGGAGGTGGCCGGATGTGCAAAAGTTATTTTTTAAATAAAGAAAAAACATTTTTTTATTAGATTAAAACCACGAAAATTCAATTTCCATTATAAGTAGATCACATTTTCTAATCTTTTTTTCCCTCGAAACAAATCATTGAACCATTTTTCAAACTCGGCTCGTTAAAATGCTTATCAGTTTGCGTCATGCCTGTCAATTTGATAATTAAGGCAAAAGCCGCAAAGTAAAGAAAGTTGTTTCGCTGTCGATGGAGGGAACTAGACTCACACTAACTAGACGAGCGCACTCAATTGAGGTCAGATGACGACAAGAACGCCGGACAGATAACTGCAAATTGCACTCAAGCATACACAATCAAATAAACCTCGTCAAGAGCTGAAAATCATAATTGAAAAGCGAAAGCGTTACGAATTTCATTTTTGTCTTTAATTTTTGAGTGCTTTGGCAGGAGCTTTTGCTCGGAACTCTCTCGGTGGTTTTTGGGGTAACCATGAAATTGTTGGCATATTTTTCCCAGCCAGCCAGTTAACCCTCAAAAGTTATTAAAATTAAAGTCACATAAAAGCCAAGAGCTTGCTGCTGTTCTTCTGTTATTAATTTAAAATGTTTGCTTTGTTATTTTCTTGGAGTCATTTTCCATACTTTTTACTGGCAAAGTTTCTACGTTCATTAACTTCCGTTACGGAAGCGGAAATGCTCCACAAGTCGCGCAAGCAGATAAACTCAGTGGTCTCATAACTAAATATACACACATTTAACAGTCCTACCGGATTCCTAGACTTCTCCGACTTCAGTGAATGAGTGGTTGACTATTTGGGTAATAGCAAAGTATTTTGACGGCATATTTAAGTAGGTTATTATATTTATTTTGCTTAACTAACTTTTAGGTAGGATCGTACAAGTCAACGAATGCACAATATGTTTATTAATTTGTTTTAAATGCGGATGAGAAAGTCGCTTTGAACGGTTGAGTAAATGAACTGTCAAGAACGAATTGCTAAGCAGAGATAAGGTCATTTAAAACGGGTACAATTCAAATGACCACAAATAGCTGAACCTAACCTTACTTCTCTGGACCGCTATATAATACAAAATAAGTTAAATAATAACTCAAAAAAATAATTATTTTATCGCAAAAAATTCCAGTTCCCTCCAGCGCCACTCAAAACTTTTAGATGTAATATTTATTTTATTAAATCAAACAAATAAAAAATTTTTACTGGCTCTGATGTTTATTTGTTGTATGTTAACCATTGCCACTTGTCTTCGTCAGCCTCCTTCTATTATTTTAGCATACATTTAAAAATTCGACTTGGCACTTAACTGACTTTTGCTAACTTGACGAACTCAATGACTGGCTGACTGACTGAATGGTTGTTTCAACTCGATTTTGCTATTTTTGGCCTGGAAAGAGTGTTTTTATTTCTTCCCACCCCCTGACATCCGCCTTCTACTTCAGTTATATTGTATTTTCGACATTTAGTTTTGATTGTTATACGCCTGCGCTTAACTATGTGTGCTTTTGGCTTCTTCTTGGCATTTTTACGGTGTTAAAAACGGAAGCGAAGAAATTCACTTCCGCAGCATGTGCTTCCGTTTGGTGTGTGAAACTTCGTTGAGCCGACTGCTGCATGCCTCGAAGTCGGAGACAAGGATTTGGTAGAAGTCCTTGGACAAGTGTTCGTGTTAAATTTGTTTTCTATACTGGCAAATGGTCTCAATTTTTTTGAGAAAGTATTGGGTGCTGTAAATCATCTCCCATTAAAGTCTAGGCAATTTTGTCGATTGGAGTCATAAATTTATGACTTACGGCTGAATGGGGTGAAGCAGAGAACCAATAAACTGAGGTCAGGAAAAACAATTTAGCCCTGAGAAGTGGAGAGATGGAGTAAATTCTTATTTTCGCATATTTATCAGAGAAAAATACATTGCAACATTTACTTTAATACTACATTAGAACATAGAATTTGAAGTAGCCTGGTCACAACTATAAGTAGCAAGACTCCATCAACGCCTGATATGAGAATATTCATTAAACTTTTTATCAAGAACCTTCAGATACTATCAGACTTCATTTTCAGTTTTCAAGTCGTACTTGCTGGGACCCGTTGGGAGTACAGTGAGGCAAAGAACTTAACCAACACGAATAGCAAACTATGCCGCAGTCTCTGCACACATCATAGTTATTGGTTTTTGTAATCCGCTTATGATCGGACTTTTTCCAGATGAACAATTTAATATTTTTTTCAAAAACAATTAGTTTTAAGTATAGCCTAGTACGGAGGGCGTTCGAATTTTCCTTCCAGAAATTTACCTAATATTCCTTTTTATGGAATGTAAAAGGCAGTGTGACCAGGTAAACTCTAAAGAAAATAACGAAATCGGAAAATAAATAAATTGGCCAGCTGATTTGTATTTTAATTATACATGATTATTATGCACAACATTCCTCCATGTTGCGATTGCAGTTGCAGTGGCAGCTATTAAAATGAAGAATGTGAACAAGACTACAGAATTGTATTCGCCTGTTACCGTCTGCACGACGGCATTTTTCAGGGCTAGCAGGGTCCCACTTAGGTGCACATATCGCTGCAACGCAAGATGGCCCAATTCATGCCTTGGGTCGTGCCGTGAAACAATATTCCATCCTAATTGTTTGGTGCAGGAGCAGGAGGCAGCCACACGAAGTGATTATATGCAACCCTTTTCTCAACTGGACACCAACTGCTGACCAAGCACATTTTCTAAATGCGGTGTCCAGTTGCTTGCCATCTGTGATGTCTCACAAACATGCCTTGTTTTTCACTGCACCAATTAATGCATTTTTGTCGTCATAACTAAAATTTTGCAGTTTTGACAACTGACACAAGGAAAAAATGACTGCACAATATCTCTAGGAGAAATATCAGCTGTTCGATACAGTCCACACGGTTCATCGATATGGCAACTCTCGGAATTTCTTGTGTGTATTGCTTGGCTTTCTCCGTACCAAACATCAGAATGAGACAAGGAAAAATTCCTTAAGCAATTTTTATACCCGTTACTCGTAGAGTAAAAAGGGTATACTAAAGTCGTGCAAATGTATGTAACAGGCAGAAGGAATCATTTCCGACCATATAAAGTATATATATTCTTGATCAGCATCAACAGCCGAGTCGATTTAGCCTTGTCCGTCTGTCCGTCCGTCCGTCCGTCCGTCCGTCCGTCCGTCCGCGTCCGTCTGTCTGTATGAACACCTAGATCTCAGAGATGGTAAGAGATAGAGGTTTGACATGTATGGGGCAAATGCTTCTTTTATCTGCACGCAGATCAAGTTTGTTTCAAATTTTGGCCACGCCCCCTCCCGCCCCCGCAATTTGGAAAAAAGTTATATCTCCTACAGTTTTAAAGATAGAGGATTCAAACCTTCTAGATATAGTTAGTAATTAGTAAAATGAATCGATTTGCCGAAGGAATGATAAAGATCGGATGAACGGTTCTCAAGTTATAAGCAAAAAAGTGTACCAAGCCCTCCCCGCTACCACCCAAAAAATGTTGCATACTTTTTGGGTGGTCACACTTAGGAACGCGGGAACACTGTTAAACATGTTTTTTCATGAGTAACGGGTATATCGAAGTCGGTTAGAGCCGACTTTAACTTACGCTCTCGTTTTATATGGAGTTTGACAGCTGAAGGAAAATTCGAAAGCCCTCCGTACTAGGCTTATATAGCTAAATAAATTTCAATAAATCCTTAAATATTTTTGGTAAACATACAAATTTTATTTCGAAATTTAACTTCAAGAATTTTATTCTCACTTTCGAGTTTTTCTGTACGCTCTGATTTGATTTCATTCATATTGGAATCCATTAATTACAAATATATTCATTTAAAATAAGTTGAAACAATTTAGTTAATATTAAAAGCAGGGATGCAAACCGGTTCTGAACCGAACCGGTTTTAAACCGAACCGAACCGCTTTGTATGCTTGTGAAACGAACCGTAAACCGAACCGGTGTGTTTTCAAAAATATTGAACCGAACCAAAAACCGAAAAATAAAATGGTTCGGTTCGGTTCACTTTAGCTAGATATTGAGTTACTGGCGAATAGTGAGCAAAATCAGCAGTTAGCTTTAAAATATTACGGAAATACTTGGAAAAGCAGAGTTGTTGTAAAAAACTACGAACATCAACCTTAATCCAACCAAAATTGTAATAAGCCAAGTCGTGATTGTATTATCCGTTATGGGGTCAACATAAAAAATACTCAAACGTTAACTTTTTATCTTTAATTGAGATTGGGTTGAAATAGAAAATGACTATGAGAATTTCTATGGCTGGTAGGCATGCAAAATTAAGGTTGGCAAAAGGGAGAACGACTTAGCTCAGTAAATGTCAACTCTTTGGAAAAAAGAGCTCCGACTATTTTTGAATTTGATTTCTTAGATTCTAGGAATCAAGCCTGCTATTAGAAGAAGGGAAAAATGTAGCTTGATCTCATTTAATGTTAATATACAGCAAAATTCCAAACGATAATGAAAGCATAACGGATATTCATTCAATTCCTTAAAAAAGTAAAATATCAATTGTTAGCGTTTACCTAAAGATTATTAGGATTTTTTCCTGTTGTTTTGAAAATTTATTTATATGTGAAGTGCTAAATATGTCAGAGATTACTTGATCAGGTCAAAAGAAAGTTTTAATTATTTGACGATTTTGATCCGCTTGGCTTTCAGTAGTCGATTTCAAACCGTGAAAGTTTCTAAACAACTCACAACAACGTCACTTGATATGTAAAGTTGTAGGATTTCAAAACGAAATGAAAACGTTTATACGGAAATTGCTGTCGAAATTTTGAACATTCCCGATTAACTGAAAACCTAAGTTTTTGTTAATGAATAATCTGAACACTTGTATCAAAAATATTTTTCTTTAGTTAATTAAATGAGTAAAAAGTGAACCGAACCGAACCGAACCAAAACCGCGGTTCAGTAAGCCCCAAAAACCATGCAATGAACCGAACCGGCGGTTCAAAAAATGTGTGAACCACTGAACCGAACCAGTCCTTATTTCAGAGTGGTTTGCAACCCTGATTAAAAGGGTATTCTCCATGTTCACTGTTTTTTTTTAGATTTTTTTTTATTATTATTTTATAGCTTGGATATTTGAGAATATCGCCCAAAAAGATTTCTTGAAATTCGAAATACTACACTGTGGAACAAAATTCAACTTTTTTTATGGCCTGGGATTGGGACCAATAAATTGTGAAACTAGAGGCATCAGGTAGCAACACCTCATACCCAGTTTTTCTTCAGCACGTCAAGTTCGCGTTTAATGGGCACATTTATACTAGCAACACACAACTACAACATCTGTTGCTGGTTAAAAAAATATGAGAGCTAAAATTTTGGAAAATTCACCAAAGATGAAGGGAGTCACCACAATTGTTTTACCAAATTCCCGCCCCCAATGGACAAGCGGTTAGTACCCCGCCCATAGAGGTCTAACTTAGAAAATGGAATAAATTGAAAACCACTCGATGGAATTTTGTAAGGTTTTAAATATATTGAGATACTGAACAATTAAATGTGTCCTTAAGAGATGATGGCTTGCATCGAAAAACCGAGATGGTGGGTACCACATTTTACAGCACCTATTATCGAGTCCATATAGGCCATAAAGTAGACATAAAAATAGACCGAACTGCGTTTTCAGTTTTACCAACGAATCCTTGGTTCGCGGTTTATAGTCGTTTTTGTACTAGCAATTGCCTTAGAACAACATTGACCATTAAGGGCACTTCCCTTGACTTTAAAATTATAGTTTTATTCATACATGTAAAAAACACCCCTTACAATATGAAAATGCATCAATGTGCTTGGCTTATGATATAGCGGTTCGCTAATAAGTCTAACAGTGTTTGAAGAAATTTTATTCTACCTAGACTACTCTATATATCCTCATGAAAATTTCTTTCTAATTATTATATTCATTATCTAGCAAAGGCATACCGCCGAAATTAAGATGTCTCTGAATCATTGGTAAGGATATATACGATTGCGATTGCCCAGTGCAAATGTATGAAATTTTTATTAAAGTTTGGTGTGCATAGTATGCTTTGAAGCTTTATATTTTTTTTAAATGGGTGAAATGTTAAAATTTATTTTAATTTATTGACATTTAAAACTTAAAAAGGAAAGTAAAAATAAAAAAATAATAATACGAATTTGTTGGAAGAAAACGCCGACAACTAGTCTGGCTGACATCACTTGGACCATCCAGGCATGTAATCCGAAGCTTCCATCACACAATTGGAAGGCATATCATATTACAAAAAAAAAAAACGGAGAAAGCGCAGCTGGTTCTGATGTATCTGAACGCAGAATCCATAGAGGCCCTTAGTAAGATGGAAAATACAATTAATTATGGATTTATTAAAGTCCACATACGCGTTTATACAATCGAGTTTACCACTTGGTTTGGAGCGCGACTATTAGACGGGCCTAAAGAGACGACTACACTAAGTGGTGAAAGTGATGAGGCCACCCTAACTGCGACTTTTTCGAAGGAATTGCTATCAGACATTGATGACGTACTACAGATTGATATTACCTAAGAGGCAACGAAGAAAAGTAATCATCTATCGAATTTAATTGATTGTCCTTAAAAATGCCAATAAAAATGAATCTTTTATTACACCTAAGCTGCTGTTTCGGAAGTAACCAACACTTCCTCATCGGCGGTCTTTGATTAAATTAAATTTAAAGAAATGGTTGATGTTGGAAGCTGAACTATGTCACTCTTGCTACAGACAGCATACCAACACCCACAGTGGATTAAATGGCACCCGTTCTCCCGAATACACGAGCTACCAAAGATCATTATTCTCAATACAATGTGCAATGGGACGATGGCCAACTATCAACAATATATATTGTCGTTAGGTCTCTGATGTTTTTTTTTTTATAAAAGAAACTTTTTTCCTTTTATTTTGACGTCTGAAATTTATGGGATCTGTTTCTCTAATAAGGGACCAACAATATTGTCCTAGCATAAATTGAAGATTTTTTCCTTTGTATCTACTTTCAATTATAGCAATTTCCTGGTGAAATCTTTCTCCGTGTTCGTCACTAAATTCGCCCAAATTCGGGGGGAAAAAGTCCAAATGGTTGTGTAAAAAGTGGATTTTCAGTGACATATTTACACCCATATCACGGTATGTGGAAATTAGGTTTTCTACAATTTCCTTGTAGTTTTCTGTTCTTTCGTTTCCTAAAAAATTTTCTGTTACAGATTTAAAAGCAAGCCAAGCTTTTTTTTCTATTTCATTTAGTGAATTTTCAAAATCATTATTCTTAAATAACTTTTTAATTTGCGGGCCGTTAAAAACACCTGCTTCGATTTTAGCTATACTTAATTTAGGGAAAAATTTTTCTTAGAAGCTGAAAACTTGTGCTTTCAACATTTAATGCCCTGACAAAATTTCGTATAAGACCCAGCTTTATGTGCAAGGGTGGTAAGATAATTTTTCTAGCATCGACTAGCTGTAAATGCTCGATGCTTAGTTGACCCAATTGGAACCTGACTCGCGGATCCCATTTAAAATCTGTGTAGTGAAGATGTTTTTTTCGTCCTTCCCAAACGCATAAAAAGCATTGATGTTTCGAAAACCCTTTTTTCACACCTGTTAATAATGCTACTATTTTTAGGTCACAACAAATCATCCATTGATATTGATGGTACTTTATTAACCCTAGAATTAACCTCATATTTTCATATGTTTCTGCCATATTTGTTGCATATGCAATGGGTATTGAGGGATACTTGTTCCCAATGTTTAGCAGTACCTCTTTTAAGCTGTTCGTAGATCCATCAATAAAAAGACGCCATTCCTCTGGGACATGAGGGTGTCCTATTTCGATGAAAAGAGCATCGATATCTGTACAATAACATAGATTAGTGTCTGTTCCATCAATTGGATGCATGACGAAATTAATATCAAGTAACTTGGAACAGGTTCGTTTACGAGAAGATGTTATTTTAAAATCATCTGCTACCAAATTCCATTGTTTTAAGCGAGATGCAAGCAGCTCTGCTCCACTTTGGGACAAGCTTGCATCTCGAACTATGTCATTAAAGTCAGATTGAGTAATCA
>JAEIFU010004047.1:0-20489 GCA_018904235.1 Lordiphosa stackelbergi | reverse complement strand
CGAAAATGAAACAAATTTTACTTATAAATTTTTGGAAAATTCTTATTTCGCATTCAAAGCTTAACTTGGTTCGGTTTAATTTCATTAAAAAAGTGTTCACATAAATGCCATAAATATTAGTTTGAGTAATGAATTTTTAATATAGGAAATCGTCGCAAGCTTAGTTTATCATTTTAGAGTCCATATAGATTAGTTTAACCGGCAGCTGGATCCTTTTTGTTGTTCTTCTCCTTTTTACCCTTTTGCTTTTCCGCAGCGGCAGCCAGCTCTAAATCAATGGGAGCGGGCTTCACAAATGGTATCTCATCTTGAAACTTGGCCGGCATGTATTTCTTCAAAGGTTCTGGAACTTTGACACCCGTTTCCGTTTGATGCGTCTCCAGGATGGCGCATATCACGCGAGTGGCCGCACACATGGTGGCATTCAGCATGTGCACATAATCCACAGAGGCATTCATCTTCTTGGTCTGGCCATAGCGCACCAGCAGACGACGTGCCTGATAGTCCAAACAATTGGAGCAGGAGACAAGTTCTCTGTAGGCTCCGCTGCCACCAAACCAAGCCTCCAAATCCAGTTTCTTAGAGGCAGCATGATTGAGGGCACCCGAGACAATGTTAACCACGCGATATGGTATGCCCAGAGATTGGCAGAATTGCTCAGCATTGCCAATCATCTCGTCCATCATTTCCCAGGATTTATTGTCGTGAGGTGAAGTCAACACAAATTGTTCAACCTTCTCAAATTGATGGACACGGAAAATGCCGCGCGTGTCACGTCCATGAGAGCCCACCTCCTGACGGAAGCAGGTGGAAAGGCCAGCATACTTGATGGGCAACGAAGCCTCTGGCAGCCATTCATCACGATGATAGGCGGCTATAGGTTGCTCGGAAGTGGCAATTAGATATTTCTCATCGGTAACAGACTCCTCGGCTTTTTCACTACCCTTGCCCACCACCTTATAGAGCTCCTCATCGAATTGCGAGAGCTGGGCCACCTCTTGCATCACCTCCTTGCGCATAAAGAAGGGCGTATACAAAGGCACATAGTCCTTGGCATATAGCAAATGCAAAGCATGCTGTATCAAGGCCTGCTCGAGAAATACAGCCGCTCCAGTCAGGAAATAGCCCCGTCCGCCGGACACAACCGCACCCTTCTCACTGTTCATGCCATCGATCATCACAATCAAGTCCACATGAGAATACTTTCCTTTCTTCTCACAATCGCCATAAGTACGCTCCACACGATTCTCATCCTCATCATTGGAAACGGGCACGGATTCATGCAAATGGTTGCCCACTTCTCTTAGAGAGGTATTTCTGGTCTGTTCAGCCAGTTCCAAAGACTTTTGATTCTCCATCAGGGCATTGTCGATGAGCAGTCTCAATTGTTTGATCTGGCTGACGGTCAAAGCCTGCAGGTTGTCGGCCACCAACTCTGTGAGATTCTCACACACGGATGCTGGCAGCTCCTCGCTCATGGCTCCTTGCGGCTCCTTTTTCTTCATCTTTTCGCCAATCACCTTGCTGCACACATTCTTCACCTTGTTGAGGTTGTCGGCCTGATGACGGCATTGACGCCACTCCGTGTCCTTAGAAATTACAGTTTCCACCAGGGCCACATCCTTGAAGCGCTTCCTTTGATTCTCACGCACGGCATCGGGATTGCCGCCCTTGTCGCTACGAAATAGATCCAAATCCAGCACCATTTTCTTTTAATTGCAGCTTTAGTCGGCGTTTTCACAACGTGGCTGAGATTTTGCGTCAGTCAGTGGGCAGGGCTGGCAAATTACTAAAGTGCAGCCCTGAAATGGCAGTGATGCACAAGCGGTGTTTAAAAATAGCTAAATCTAGCTTCTTTGCTAATACACTTTGGATTTGTGAATTTACTAAATTTATGATTGGCTGATAGAAGTTCCCAATCCCGAAAGAACTGACGACGTCCACTTAGCAGAAACCTAGCCGAAAAACCTTCTGCATATAGGAAAAAGAGCGGCCGCATATTAGAGTTGACAACGACGCACTATAGCATTGTAAATATAGTCGGAATAGCTTTTTCAGGAAGTATCTAAGCAGGTTCTCAACCTCATCGTATTGCATAATCTAATAGACTTGTGCGCCGTAGTACAAAATGCACCTCACTGCTGCTTCGAAAAGTATAAATTTGGTACTCATTGGTATATCTTTTCTGCTTAGAGTGATTTCCAGGTGCAATTTGCCGCCACATTCGCGTCCTTCAACTTTTTCTCCAAATTGTATTTAAGTTACGCATTATGGTAGATCCACGCTCTCAGGTATTTATAGGTTTTCACCAATTTCGCCAACCTCAACACAATATTCAGTGCGATCAGCCCACTGACAAAACAGAAAAAAGCAAAGCACACACGGTCTCTCACGAAGCACACTGCTATAACTCCGGCTACTTTCCCTCAAGCTGGAAACGTAGTAGGGTTATGCCTATACCCTATACCATGGTTCAATATAAAATCCAGGCAGATCGAAGTTTGAGAGCCGGGGCATCCGCTGAGCCCTGGGCAGAGGAGCAAGAGACCCTCTCACGCTTCATTATATATCAAATAAAGTCCTGTATGAAAACACGAAAATCAAGTGTTTAGATACAATTATATACCAAATATTAAAAAGTTAAAGTAGTTGTAGTAGGTTGTTTCTTAGTTTTAGTTAAAAACCACAAAAATCTTAATTGTAATGCAGGATTTTACCCGGATTGTGGGTTTTCCAGTAAAGTAAGCTTACATATGAAATGTAAATTTTCTTTTTTCTAGAAACATATATTAATCCTTTTCTATTTCCAGATATATCCTAAGTAATTCATTATTAGTAATTTAATATACAGGTCTGTTCTCAATCTTCGGTTCGTATAAACGTGAAGTCTATAGTTTTACAAATTTAAAGGAAATTATAAAGGAAATCTGGGTTACTAGACAAGGTTTCTTTCTACGAATTGAATCCACTGGCGCGCTGCTCAATTCACTTTTACTGACCGACAGTAACCGTAGATATGAGTGTCACCTTTCATATATACTTATTAACACATAATTCAACGTACAAACGTTTATACGAAAACCGAAGTGGAATTGAGAACAGGCCTGATTATATAATTATACTAATTTTCAGTATTCTAGTTAATCTTGAAGTATTCGCCCAAGGCTAAACCATAATTTAGGTATAATAAACATGTGTTATCTATAACTTTTTCTAGACTATAAAAAGCTAAAAAAAGAGAAGCACAACACTTTTTTCCCTACTCTTGTGTTTACTGTTTCGTATTTTTGGTTTATCAAGACAAACGAGTCTGGCTGCCAATAACAGCTAAGAGGTACACTTTTAAGCGAACGCTCACAAAACAAATGTCTCCAAATAATCAAAAACTCAATAAATGTCCGCTATAAGTGCTATTTATTTTGTATTGTTCGTGTGTTAGACGGAGTTCCATGTACTCAAATGACTCAAACTTTGCAAGATAGTATAAAACGAAACTAGTTTAACACTTAGCATATTGGAATGGCATATTTTTCGAAACAAACAAGTTTTTTCATACTGAAACAAGTTTTTTTGTCCAAACAAGTTAATTTACAAGAACTAAATTTATCCAGAACTAATGGGATTAGGATCTTTTTTATTTATAGAAACGTACTTGAACAGAAAAAAATTAAAACTGTGTTCACACCTTTAAGGCTTGTATCCAGCACTGCGAAAAAGCATTCCCCCCAAAATTTTCGCTCACCACATCCAAAATAATTGTTGGCAATATATTTCTGCGCGATGTATCAGCTGTTCTCTCCATCCACACACGCTATCGATATGCCAGCTATCGATAAGAAATTGTGGATTACGTTCATGTTGCTGGATACCAGAGGTCCGGAATATCTCACTCAAAATGAAAGTTTTGTAAAATAACCCTGTTATTTTTGGACACTTTGAAATATCTCTAAAACAGATAGAGTGATTTATTTTTTGGGTATAAGTGTTTCGCTCAGTGAGAAACACATATTTTCATTTTTTTCTCTTATGTGTTTTTCAATAACACTTATTATTGTGAGAAAAATATGTGTCTTTTTAGTGAGTCTTTGGATCGGACATTTTCAACACTAAATTTCATTTACAGCGATGAGGGCATAAAATTAAAAACCAAAAACTTTAATTCTGAAAAGTATTTTCTTGCCGCGGTTATAGCTTAGTGCTCGCCAGAGGTCGTTACAAGAAATTTGTAAAGGAAGTTTGACCTTGTGGGTGCAGTTCACAGCTACAGGATCTCCATGGTAATACAATTGCCTAGGAAACTGCTTTTCAAAACCTCAAATGACCACACTCAATCAACAATGCGAATGCACCTTAATTTATCACATAACTACATAGCCGTGATAAAGACAATACTCAACCGCGATAAATACCTTGGATGACCAATGGTAAAGAAAATTGTCAAAATCATAAAGATTGTTTCAAACCACTTTCTGCGTATGACAAATCTTTTTATCGCTGAAAAATACCAAAGAGGACCAAAAATTGTAATAATGCCAAATAAACTCTACTCTCAACCAAGGGGAAAATCATGCAAGGATCAATGCATAAGCTCAATTCAATGATAAGAGAACAGACCAAATAAAACAAAAATAAAAATGCTTTTCAAGACCACAAATGACATCACATAACTACAAAAATATGATTAGGACAATACTAAACCGCGATATATACCATGGATGACATTGTTTCCACTGATCTAAGAGCTATTTTTTTGGCAACAGGCGTCATTTTGAAGCTTAAGAAAATTGTCTCGCTTTAAGGCGCCGACACGCGGAAGCATACGTCGCAACAAGTGTAATTGCCTTACATAATAGTAAGTTGAAAGAACAAAATTCATGCTTATTGACGCACGGCGGCCGCTGGGCGCAGCAGGTACAGTGTGCGCGATCGAGACCCGCTTGGCACTGAAGCAGATGTTTGCAAATTAAAACATATGCAGTGTGTGTCTCTGTTTGCCAACTCGATTTTATCTGATAAGGTTGGTTTTTACTGTTTTTGTTGTTGGACTTCCAAACTTAAATTTTGTGACCAACCCTGGTATAAAACATTGTTCCCAATCACATCTACAAAGTAAATTATCATTACACAACTAATAGAGAAATTCCACTTATCTTTATTTATTTTCGTTTCGTTTTTCTGTTAAGGCCTATACTCAGATAAGATAAATTTTTTGTTTGGTACGATATTTCACATGAATAGAAACAATTTTGTACAGCTTTGAAATCTGAATACGTTTGAAAAGGCATCTTATTTTTGTATTGAAAAACGTTTAACATATTTATTCAAATGTTATTGAAAAACGTTAAATTTTTCTCAACAATTTTGTTAAGTCATAGGGTACGGAAAAATTCTTTCGATACAGTATTTCACATAAATAAAAACACTTTCTAACAGCACATAGCATAAATCATTTCCAAAGTGTTCTAATTATGGAAATACTGTTAAATTTTTCTCTCAACAATTTTTGGTTTAACAGAAAAACACAAATAAAACAAAATAAAAATTAAACTCAGTGAGAAACCGAAATTGCTTATGATTTTTGAGTTTCTCTCAGTGAGAAACACTTTGAAAATATGTGTTCAGAGCTATTCCGAACCTCTGCTGGATACACAAGCAACAAAAAGGTAAACTAAAAATTCCTGGCACGGTTTTTTTTATATGAAGTTCGACCGGAATTTTTAGTTTCCGCGGTGCTGGATACCCGGCTTTAGGTCCAAATAACCCTCTGTGGTCGCAGCTGACAACAGTGCATGTAACAACAAAAAAAAATTTTTAAAAACGGCGGCCGCGGGGGTGGGGAAGCTTCTTATGTCTAGAAAAATTTAGACACTGACCTTTCGTTGACCAATGTGCAAAGGTCAAAATCCATAAACAAAATTAAACAATTATCATCAGGTCTGTTCTCAAATCCACTTCGGTTTTCGTATAAACGTTTGAATTGGTCATTTTGCTCTTACAAATTTAAATGGAAGTTGTAAAGGAAATCTGTGGCTACAAAACAAAGTTTACTTTTCTACGAAATTTGCTTGGCATTGAGTGCTCGGTTTCAACTGTTAAATTCCACTTTTACTGAAACCGGATCTAGTAGCCGTAGATATGAGTGTCACCTTCCATATAAACTTATTAGCACAGAGTTCAACGTACAAATGTTTATACGAAAACCGAAGTGGAATTGAGCACAGGCCTGCATATTAAGTTTTTTTTTAGCCATTTCAGCCATTTTGTGCCAGCACTATTGCGAGTGGGTGACAACTCTGACCGGCACAGCTGGCGGTTTAAAAACATTTCCAATTGGCATAAAACTTTCTGATATTTAAAGTTTTTACCCCACTCCTGCTCCCCCATCCAGCATGGACTTCATTGAGCAAGAAGTAAACGAAATTCGGTCCAAGTGTGAGCAGCAGGTGGCCCATACCAAAATTATCAGCTGCAGTGCCTCGCTCATTCGTGTCGATATTCATGCCGATCGTCCTAATCGTGCCATGACAGTTTGCCTGCGTTTTCCCGAAAACTATCCGACAAGTACAACTATACTGGTGGAGCTTAAAAGTCGCGCTTACTCGGATAAACTTCTTACCGAACTCACGCGGCTGATTGATGTATATGCTCGGGATTATTTGGGTAAACCGCAAGCTTTGTTGGTACTCGCTTTTGTACAGCAATATTTAACGGATAATCCTTTATGCGTGTGCCTGGACGAGATTAAGCAATTGCGTATGGATATTAAGAATCTGGACAATAGTCAGCTGAAGCTGCGTCAAAAGAATTCCAGCGTTGAATTAATAGCACGAGGAGGCGACTATATATACCGCGTATTAGCTACTATACCGGACACCTATCCCCTGCAAGGTGTCGAACTGAAATGCCAGGAATCCAATCTGCCTGCGGTGCTAGTGCGCTATTTGAATGGCCAGTCCCGTGAGATTGCCCGACAGTGTGTGGAGCCTCCGTTGCGTCTGACCAAAGATGAGCTAGCCAATTTTCGTCCAATGAGATCTCTGCATCGTTGCTTGAAATTCTGCCTGGAGGCCACACGCGATTTTCATGTAGAACTTTGCCCCATATGTGATAATCCGGTATTACCCCCGAATCCACAGGACATAGAAATGGATGATAATTTGGATGCGTTCATAGAACGTGTCTATTGTGGTCATTTGTTTCATCAGGGTTGTCTCAAGCTCTACCTGGCGGAGCCACCATTTCCCAAGGGTGGCAAACTGTGCCCGGCCAAGCGGCGACATCCTCGTTCTGATGCTCAATCTTATATGGGCAAAAAGACAACAGTTGGTGCCGCCAGCTGCAGCAGTTCAAAATCTGTGGACAATGGCGGAACTGGAACTGTATGTGGCATTAAATTGGCCCATGATCGTTGGGTGGTCAGCATCAAGACCGCTGAAGCACGCTGGGCACAAAAACAGGCACGTCAACGTGAGCTGGAGGAAGTGGTGGACTTTTTGCAATAGCCAAAACAAAATTAGATTGATTTTTTATTATGATAATATGGGATAAGTGAGCATAAATAAATAATTAAATGAATACGCTTAAACAAATAGAAAACAAAAGATATAAAATAGACAGGACTAGGTGGGGTTGGGGGCATGGAAACTATATCCAATGAGACTTGAAAACAGTCTTTTAGTAATTGTTTCTCCTAATTAAACAAAAATACAAATTTTTAAATTCTTTGTTTATCAAACTCTTTGCCTATTTGGCTAAACTTCAAAAATCCGTGACTATTTCATCATCTTCATACCGCTTAATGGGATCCCCCTTAATCAGCGACGATATGAGACTGTAAAAAGGCAACAAAAGTTAACAAATTATTTACCACCTTTTTATCCATTCACTTACCAATACAAGCCCACAAAGAACATGACAAAATAGTAACCCAAATAGATCATACAATTTCTTAGATGCACCTTGAGCAAACCACGGCTATGTATATCCACCGGATCGTAAACGCCCAGACTGTCCCTACGTTGGCGATTTAACTCATAGAATAGCCAAATGACCATGGGTAAATTCAACAGGAACATAATCCAGTGACCGCCCAGCAGCAGCAGCAGTGCCAGCAGGCCATGGCAACCAAATTTGGGTATAACCCAAAAATTTAATCTGCGACAACATTCCTGCGCATTCAAATAGTCACACTCCAGATCGGCCAAAGTCAGCACCTAAGCGATATGTAAAGTTAAGTCAGATTTCTTGCAGTGTACTTGCTTATTAAGCGGCACTAACATAGTAAATTAATAGCAATAGAATGGCTCCATAAACCAGCAGTGTAATGCAAAAGATGGCTGTTTCCGGTAGAAACATGATTGCATTCAAAAATTGCAATTTTTCACTTATCAATTAACTAATTAAGGTCTTTTTTTAATGTTATTTACAACATTTTTGTGCGTGTGTAGTGTGTGAGTGTGTGCGTTAGTTTTGTTTGGAATAGGGTTGTCGCATGCAAATAACTTCATCGATAAGTATGGGTCTATCGATTCATCGTTACTTTGGGCATATAAACAAATTTATTTTATAGCCAAAAAGTTGTAAGGCAAAAATAAAACAAAATTATAACCGCGATATATTTGTCATTTTTTTATATAATTTATTAATTTCCTGTGCCCAGTATGCTGCCAACTGTATAGCCCAAAAATGGCTAAAATTTTAATATAAAATAAATATAAAAGAAAAAAAATGGACTTGCGGAAATAGTTGTTTCGGACAGGTGTATTCTCAAGGAGATTTACAAATAGCCGGATATCTGATTGGGGTATGTGATTTTGTGGCATTTAAACAGAAAATTTGGCAAGGTACTTCCTCTTCACCTGGCTGTCTGTGGCCCAGCGGTTAGTGTGCTGCACTGCTGGGGGGGGGGGGGGTGTTGTTCCCCGCCCCTTTAAAATTTTTAAAAAAAAGGTCACCTTCACCAGCTATTGGCGCCAGCTGTGAAGAAATCTAGCCATGAAAAAGCAATTTCTCAAACTTTGCCGTTCGGATTCGGCGTTAAACTGTAGGTCCCTTTCTCTTGTGCGATAAATTTAAGGCACACACCACACGAAAATATGGAGAGATGCTCGGGTCGGCCTTGTTGGAGGAGTTTAACCACTTTTTTTATTATTTTTACACCCTTGTCAAAGGCGAAATCCTACTGACGATTCCTACTGAAAAGTATGGGAACTATGTAAAAAAAATTCAACATAGAATTTTTCATCTGCATGTTAACAAACAACAATCAGAGCTGTAAACTCGGAATTACCATTACCATTACCATTTTTCTCATAATTAAAAACAATTCTTAATTACCTTGGCCCGCCCCCGCGGCAAATTCTGGTGGCGCCGAGTTTCAAATAATTACAAAATGTATGATGATTATTCTCTTAAATTATTACATAGTGGAATTCCTCGAAGGTTTTTAGACTCTGCTGTTCTGCTGCTTGCATTCCAAATTAACGGCCAGTTCTAAGCTCTCTCCAACAGCTGTAGCTTTTGAACTTAGAACTTTGAGCTTAAGCTTAAGCTTATTTACACCAAAAAGTTGACATGGAAGCTCGTCCTATTTTTACTTTCATTGTTTTTTGAGGTTCCCAACCGCATTAAAACATTGATTGTATGGAAAGGCAGCTGAAGTGATGTTTTTCCCAGCGATAAAGCCTACTGAAGATTCATTCGGGAGAATGAAGAAACGGCACCGTAGGCAACCAGCTCATTTTTGGTGTACAATAATGCATAAGTTGTTTTTAGTTGTGAACAAACACAACTTTTTTGGACCTAGAGCCAGCTAGAACTCACTAAGTAATAAAATAAATAGTTATTGAATGCAGTTCCATTAAGCTTGCGAGTCAGTTTATAAAGATTAAAGTCAGTGGTCTACAATGGACGGAGTCAAAAAATGCTAAGTTTTTAGACCTTAATCAAAGTTATTGGTAGTATGCTTTGAAAATTCTCTTGTGTCAACTGAACAATAATTAAAAAAAGAGAGTAGTCAATGCCGGAATGAGACATCAAATATGTAAATTGTTCTCTTTTTCTAAATAGAGTCTAAAAACTGTTGCTATTGGCGTCGTCAAAATGCGGTATTCTTCCAAATATTGAATATCTATATATCAAAAATTCAATTAAATGATTGGTATTATAGCTTGGGTTTTGTTACCTCCGATCAGCAAACAATTAAATTTTGTGTATTCCCAACTGGATTAGTAATAAATCATAATTTTCACCTACAAATATATAATAATTCAGCATTTCAAGCACAATTACTAAATAATTACTCCTTTAAAGTTACAATTATCTAAGTAATTGTAAAGTAATTAAATTTTGGAATATTCACTGAATAATCGTAATTCCTAGGTACAATTACGATTATTAAATAATCGTAATCAGTAATTGTTTTTTCATTACCGAAAAATTGAATTTTGTAATGAAAAGTAATTAAATACGGGAAGTAAGAATACATAACAGCTCTGATAACAATGTATGCTGAAGGACATTTCCCCACATATTTAGAGTGAAATCTAGTTTTCCTCCCGAAATTGAAATTTGTATTTTTGGTATTGCTTTATCTCTCCCAACAAACTGATTAAAATGTGAATTTGTTGGTCTCTATGCCAGGTACCAACCCAATAGCAATTGGATTACCAGACTAGCTGGTTTACCGTGAGAAAATTGCCATTAACCCTCTAGTGCCCAAGACGGGCGAAGTTCAATACACCGTTGTATGCTTTCTTCATTCCTTTTTTCGTTTTGCCTTTTCTAATTCGGGGAAGTCCAAAAATTAAGTCCTAAGAGCTGACGTCAGCTGATACAGTCGTTTGAAGTTGAAAATTTGTGCAGTTCGGACGCAATAATTACTTTGTAAAAAGTGCGAAATAAACAAATTTTGTTTAAATCATTTTAAAAAGTTCGCCGCTGGAAACAAAATAAATGTCTTGTTGCTGATAGTACTCAAGGTCGCAAAACACAAAACCTGGCTCAAACAAGTGAGAAAAGTCGGTCAGCCGACTATAACATACTCTGTACCCGGTATATGCTGAATGCGTCGCTGCCACTGTGTTCATCTCTAAGTTTTTTCTCTCTCTCTTTTTCTTTGATGCATGCAGTGCGGTGTTGTTTGCGTTGACGTTTGACGTTTTTTCAAAATTACGGGGGCGGGAGGGGGCGTGGCAAAAATTTGAAATAAACTTGATCTGCCTGCAAGTATAAGAAGCATTTGTCCCATACATGTCAAACCTCTATCTCTTACCATCTCTCTGAGATCTGTTTGTTCATACGGACGGACAGACGGACAGACGGACGGACAGACGGACATGGCTATATCGACTCGGCTGTTGATGCTGATCAAGAATATATATACTTTATAGGGTCGGAAATATCCTTCCTCCCTGTTATGTTTACATACTTTTAATAAAAAGTATAAAAAGTTTTCGTTAGCTTTGTCTTAATTTACATATAAGGCATCCTCAAGTAAGACGGTCTTGGACAATTCGGGAAAAAAATTGTAAGGTAAGTTTGAAATGGAACAACTCAAGACATATTAAAGTCCAAAATAATTGCTTCGGTAGACTTGATGCGACGACAAATGCACACGCTATCAGTTCTTTCCGATGTGGAGATTGACAAATTTTTGAGATTCGATTGATTTTGAATTGATACGGAGGGAGAAGAAGAATTGGAGTACGAGGAGCAGGTTTCCTTCAATCAAGAAGCGATTGAAAGAGCGGTAAATATGTCGGATTCTATGTTGGCTTCAGAGAAGTTTGCGTAACTGTTGGCGAAATTGTTATAGCGTAGTTGTTCCGTATTTCAAAAACCAGATTATCTACTTTTGACAAGTATTATATTTCTTTGCCGCTTCTTGTATATCTCAAATCCCGGGGAATATTTTCTTTGGTAACTATTCGCTTGAGTTCCACCTCAAGAAACAAGTGCGTGGATATTCTACTGAATTTTGTGGATCTGCAGCAGGAGTCGAAAATGTGTTTGGAAGGACAATAAGGCAGTGTGACTTGCTTCCCCTTACGCGTGCACAAAGCTGTCCTGGATGAAGCGAATTCAAAATGTCAGGTTTCACGTTTTATTCGCTCTAAAAAAGATCGTTGACATAGATTGCTCCAATCGTAAATCCACGAATATAACAGCAACATGGGTGATGATATAACATGATATTGATCGATATAAAATTTCATTAAAGAGCAACGAGTACACAAATCGACCATTTACACACCCAGTTGCTGAAAAGGAAAAGAAATACATAGGAAGAATGGAATTGTAAGACTATTGAGGCCAATTTAGACATTTTCCGATGTACTTGTCTGGCGCTTTTGATTTTTTAAAGATCCACTAATATGTGCTCTGACGCAATAGACTTATAAATCCAGATACTGACCTCAAGAGTGGCCTAAACATGGAAGGACAAAAATACTACAAATCAGCTTTTCGCCATATATCTACCCATGATGGACTTTTGTTTACTGCAATCCATATTAACATTATCTGAGGTCGAAAAAAGCCTGCACTAAAAACTACTGTAGGGGTTATGCAATTTGAAATACACTACAAAAATTTATAAACAAAAATTCAATACACATAAACATTTAAATTAAAAAAAAATGTGTCAAATAAAACAGATTTTTATTTTCACAATAGGCTTAACTTATAGATCTTCAATAGTCCTACAATTGGGGCAAAGATTGAATTTGGGCAAAAAATTTTGTTTTCGAGATAATTGCAAAAAAACATGACAAAACTGAGGGGTTTTCTCGGACAACCATTTAAAGCCACTTTGTACTATCAGAAAGATTTTTGATCAAAAAATATCAAAATATAATATGCAAACTTAATGTCAAAATGAGAAAAATTGTCTAGCACGGCCGTGAAATCGAATATTTCCAATTGGGTTATTAGTAAATGTAAGATTAGTTTACATTAGCTTAATTAAATAGTTTCTGTATGAAAATACTATAAAATATAAAGGCCTGTTCCCGTTTCCGAATCCGATTCATCGAAATTGGTTAGAGCTGTGATTTCAAAGAAACGGTTAAAGAACTCGGTCGAATCTTTTTGCCATCAAGAGGATGGAATGAAGGTAAATGGGATTTTCAAGTTTAAGACCAAATAACACAGTCGGTTTTGGAAGCGAGAAATCGATAGTGTTTTTAACCACATTTAATTTTTTGGCCCAGGTTGACTTTTTGGTGGAAATGCCCATATGCTGATGGTATAGTTTTCAATGGGTATTTTTTATCAGTAATTGGCAAATAAATTTTGAACACCTTCCGTCCCTTGTATCCCTTATATCTACTATCGAAAAATATGCATCGTCATTATTTCGAATGCGGAAATCATCGCCAACTTTTAAAGGTCCCTAAATCCTCCGAAGAATCTTTCGCTGCTGTCATTGTCCATGCTTCTGCGCCGTATTGCAGGACTGGGATGATAAGCGACTTGTATAGGGCTAATTTTGTTCTTCGCTTGAGGTCTCTGCTCTGGAACTCCCTACTTAGCCCGTAGTATCATCGGTCTGCTAAAGTGATTCTTCGTCGGTACTACTAGGTATTTCGTCTTGTCCTCATTTACCGCTAAACCCATTATTTCCGACTGCCTCTCAATCTCTGAAAACGCCCCGCCTCGTTAAAAATGTACGTCGAAAAAATATGAATTGAAAATGATAATATTGCTTGCGAACTTACAAAAAAGCTAGATCTGGTGGGAAAAAAGCAAAATGGGCAACACTGCCCAAATAATAAGTAAACAAGCACATCACTAACAAACTGAGTCCCTACCATCTCTAGAACAAATAAATGCATTAAAAATGGGTGGCAAAAGTTATTATTGTGATTATTGTTGTTGCTTTATGAAGAATGATTTAAATGTGCGCAAATTGCACACTGCAGGCATGTCCCATACGGCAGCCAAGGTAACCTATATGCAACAATTTCAAGGTAAGAACTTAGACAAACAAATTGAGGTTTCCACAAATAAATTGACTTACTTACAGATCCAGCTAAAGTATTAAACAAGGAGCGTTTGAAAAAGCCTTGTAAACGCTTTTTCAGAGGATACTGTCAATTTCAGTTATACTGCAACTATGGCCATTACAGTGAGAAGGATTTGAAACAGCTGGAGAAATTGGGTGGGTGGTTCCTACTGATAAACTAAAATTCCTGGCTAAAGTCATAATAAATTGTTTACACTTTCAGTCAGCCAACGCAAAAAGGACTCGACGAAGAAGAAAACAGCAGAAGAAAGCTAAAAAGTATGGGATAGCCTTGCCGCCATTGGAATGGGGATGAAACATTTTCAACAATTAAGCTTAAATTTTTATTTACTAATTTGTGTTAACAATTTAATATACTTATGACCTTATCCATAATGCGGGATATTTTCAAACTGATGCGTAAAATGCGAGTATATTCATATTGAAATGATTTGGGTGAATGTCCGCTTAGATTCTCCTCATCGGGATCAGCCAAATGAGCGAGGAGGAAGTAGCACAGGTGTTCTAAAAAGAGTTAAAGTTAAGTAATTTTACACTTTTTAAACAAATCTACAAAAAACCTACCCATTTCCCCTTCAACTGCTAGAAAAGTGGGGGATTTCCCGCTCTCGTTTCGGTGGCATTTATGATTTCCCGTTTCCGGCGGCGATTCTTCAATTTATGCTTATTCAACTCCAAACGATCGCAGGCTCGTTCATAATACTTGGCAAATTTCTTCTGCTCCGTCTCTTGTTTGCCATTCAGGCCAGCGGCTTCTTCTGCCAAACGATCATACACGGGTCCCGAACCATTCGATTGCCTGTCATCTATGCTATCCAATATAATCTCTGCCATTTTATAACGATCATGTCGTACCGCTATATGCAAAGCTGTATAACCTAATATTTTTTTTTTATAAGAAATATTCAGATCAATGCATTGCATTAGTTCTTTCAAGGATTCCAGCTGTACGTCGTTTATAACCGCCAAATGCAAAGCCGTATTGGAGTTCTCATAGATATGATTGGGTAGAAGATTAACATTTAAAATGATTTTCACAATTTGTGGATCACAATCATTGGTTTGAGCCAGTTGTAGGCAATCTATAAAAGCGCGGGAAAGCTAGGTATTGCACCTGCTGAAACCTATGTTGTGTATGACAGCTCACAGCTGATTAACAAGGCATGTGAAAAGAAATCGATACTAATATAAGCCCAATCAATAGAGACATAATTTTGGCGAATAAACACTTTGAAAATTAAATTAAATTGGCTAGATCATCCATTTCGCCCACTGTGCTGTCTTGGACAAAACTGAATACGTAGATCCTGAACCGAACCAAAAACCGAAAAATAAAATGGTTCGGTTCGGTTCACTTCAGCTAGGTATTGATTTACTGGCAAATAGTGAGCAAAATCAGCAATTAGCTTTAAAATATTGCAAAATTACTTGGAAAAGCACAGTTGTTGTAAAAAAGATAAGAACATTAACCTTATTAATTTTGCTAAGTCTTGATTGTATTATCCGTTGGGGGTCAACTTACTTAATACTCAACTTATCTTTAATTGAGATTGGCTTGAAATATAAAATGTGTATGAGTATTTCTGTGGCTGGCAGGCATGCAAAATTAAGTTTGAAAAAAGGGAGGATGACATAGCTCAGTAATTGTCAACTCTTTGGAAAAAAGAGCTCCGCCTATTTTTGAATTCGATTTCTTAGATTCCAGGAATCAATCCTGCTATCAAAAGAAGTGAAAAAGGTAGCTAAATCACATTTAATGTTAATATACAACAAAATTCAAAACGTTTATGAAAACATGACGGATATTCAATCAATTCCATAAAAAAGAAAAATATCGATTGCTAGCTTTTACCTAAAGATTATTAAATATTGAATTATTTATCTGAAAAGTCAACTTAAGCATAGCTCGAATAGTTTTAGCATTTCCACCCACACAAGTGTCAGAAGAATGAACATTTTCCACATTGGAGTTTGTTTTATTAGACTTCAGAGCCAATATTGATAAAAATATGCTAGGAGATATATTATTATTAAGTTTAACTAAAATTCCATTATGTTGATGTTAATTTAAGTCTTTTAAGATCTATTTTATTCCCTGTTGTTTTGAAAACCACATAAACAAGTATAATAAAACTATTCAAATGGAAATGTGAAATTTGAGTTTATTAAAAATGAAGTGTTTTATATATAATAGGGTGTACTACTCATATCGAAGTCGATTTCCGTATGAACTTAGGGATTTCGAATTAGAATTGTTTAAGTTTGTTTGTCAGGGATTACTTGATCAGGTCAAAAGAAAATTGTAATTATCGGCTGTGTTCCAGAAACCTCTAGAGATTTTCGTATGAACGATATGATTTTGATGGTACTAATCTAGGAGGTCTTTATATGAGAAATGATAAGAATAAGGTCGGCTACTAGATAATAGGTCAGTAAAACCCGATGTATTAAATCTACTTGGCCTTAAGCAGTCGGTTTCAAATCGCTGAACTTTTGTCATCTAATTTAGTAGCCGGGCATATTTGTAGGACTTCCCATAATTTATTTTGATCCGCTTGGCTTTTATCAGTTGATTTCAAACCGTCAAAGTTTCTAAACAATATCAATTGACCAAGGATGTTTTCGTCACTTGATATGTAAAGTTGTAGGATTTCAAAACGAAATGAGAACGTTTGTACGGAAATTGCCGTCGGAGTTCTAAACATACACGATTAACTGAAAACCTTTGTTAATAAGTTGTAAATAATGTATCAAAATATATTTCTTTAGTTAATTAAATGAATAAAGAGCGAACCGAACCGAACCGAACCATAACCGCGGTTCAGTAAGCCCCAAAAACCATGCAATGAACCGAACCGGCGGTTCAAAAACTGTCTGAACCACTGAACCGAACCAGTCCTTATTTCCGAGTGGTTTGCATCCCTGATATAGATAGTTTTTTGTCGACCAATGTCTTCGATAAAACAAGCCATTTTCAAATTACATCAAACTTTAAACGCATTTATCTCCAAACCAGGTTTTTTCGAACTGGCGACCATGATATCTCCAGTTACACTGAATCGATTTTGATGACCATCAAAATTTGAAAAAAAGTTACTATTTTTATATTCTGTACCGAAAGGACATAGAGTATATTAAGTTTGTGCAAATGTATGTAACAAGGAGAAGGAATCATTTCCGACCCTTTAAAGTATAAATATTCTTGATCAGCATCAACAGCCGAGTCGATATAGCCATGACCGTCTGTATGTTCGTCTGTCTGACCGTCTGTCCGTCCGTCCGTATGAACAAACAGATCTCAGAGATGGTAAGAGATAGAGGTTTGACATTAAAAATTTTAATATAAGGTTGTCAAAAAAGTCTGTATTTTTATTGAATTTTCAATTGTTCATAAAATTGGTTATAATAATGCGATTTAAGTCAAATATGCACCGTTTTGTTCGATTACGAGTTTCCAACGAGATGCCAACTTCATAATGCCCCTCTTATAGAAGCTCGCTTTCCTATTGGCAAAAAACTCGGAGAGCCAATTTTCACAGGACTCTCTTGTGGCCAACTTCCGACTACCAAGCTCGTTCGCCATGGACAGAAATAGGTGGTAATTACTTGGTGCGAGATCCGGACTATACGGTGGATGCAAAAGAACCTCCCATCCGAGCTCCCGGAGCTTCTGGCGCGTCACCAAAGATGTGTGTGGCCTGGCGTTGTCCTGATGGAAGACAATTCGGCCTCTGTTGATCAAAGATGGCCTCTTCTGCATGAGTGCTGCATTCAAGCGGTCCAGTTGTTGGCAGTACAGGTCCGAATTGAGCGTTTGGCCATAGGGGAGCAGCTCATAGTGGATGATTCCCTGCCAATCCCACCAAACACACAGAAGAACCTTCCTGGCCGTCAATCCAGGCTTGGCCACCGTCTGGGCAGCTTCACCGCTTTTCGACCACGACCGTTTGCGCTTCACGTTGTCGTAAGTGACCCACTTTTCATCGCCAGTCACCATCCGCTTCAAAAACGGGTCGATTTTGTTGCGATTCAGAAGCGATTCGCATGCATCCATACGGGCAAAAATGTTTTTTTGCGTCAAGTCGTGTGGCACCCATACATCGAGCTTCTTTTTGAATCCAAGCTTCTTCAAATGGTTTATAACGGTTTGATGACTCATGCCCAGCTCTTGGCCGATGCTACGGCTGCTACTATGCCGGTCTCTTTCGATCAATTTAGGGGTTTTTTACGCAATTTTCGACGACAGGCCTTCCGGACCGTGGCGCATCTTCGATCACCTCTGCACCAGAACGAAAACGTTGAAACCATCGTTGTGCGGTGGAAATGGAAACTGTATCGGGTCCATAAACTGCACAAATTTTATTGGCAGCATGAGATGCATTTTTGCCTTTATCGTAGTAGTACTGTAAAATATGCCGTATTTTCTCTTTATTTAGCTCCATGTTTGCGACGCTATAACTCACGAACGACTAAAAACAAACAACAATAAATCAAACACGTGTTAGCGCGTGAAAAGAGCTTTCCAAAAAGCTCTAGCGTGAACCGATGCGACGAATGTAACTAGAACTATGCGCTTGCAAAGACAAGCTTGCGGAAATACCGCAAGACTTTTTTGTCTTGTTTTGGAAATAGGTGGTTATAATGGATTTTTGCCTGCTTAATCTGAATTTGGGCTTTAAATTGCTCTAAGGGGTCGAGAATCCGAAAACATAACCTCAAAGTAACAAAAAGTGTGTTTAAATAATATTAATATTAATAATTGATAAATATCAAGGGCAAACTAGCAAAATCTGTATTTCTAACATCGGAAAATGAAATCACAAATGAGTTCGAATTTTATCCTTACAAACCGAGTTTCAAGCCAATCGGATAAAAATTAATTTTTTTCAATACAGAACTTTCCGGCCGTTTTCCTCGTGGGCGGATTTTTAAAAATCGGGAAAACACGTGTCGAATTATTTCGCGTACAATGCTTACAAACCAAGTTTCAAGTCAATCGTATGAAAAATAAATTTTTTTTACACAGTTTGGCTTAAGGGTAGTATACCTTCAGCAAATTTTTTTTATTTGCTTAAACGTTCTATTAGGGTCTTATTAACATCCTGTAAAACTTTCAAGCAGATCCGAAAAAAGTTTTACAGAAATAATTAATAACAATATTTTTTCCCGACTCTTTTATATGAAAATTTTTTTTATCCACCCTTGTATTTTTTAAAAATTCCATAGTTTTTTTATTTGTAGTTAAAAAACTTTAAAACAAGCTATAAAATCATCGCAACTTTAAAAAAAAAAAAAAATATTGCATTTTATAAATTTTACTTGGAAATTTTTGGAGCTTTTATTTTTTACCATGTCGGTCGCACTTAGACCCGAATTTCTTGAGAACTATTTAACCGATTTTGATAAATATTTTTTCTGGTGAAAGCTAACACCCAAATGCATCAAATTCAATTTTTACATTTATTAAAAATAATTTTTATTTCATCGAAAACAGATGTCGCAACTTTAAATGCGATTATCTCGGAACCACTTTTTCCAAAATGGTTGCAAAGATTTAAAGAGTAACTGTTGATCGATTTTCATTTTTTTTTTTTGTAAATTACTCGTAATACCCACCATTCTGGTGTGAACTGGGATATTTTTGATCGGTCCAAAAATAACGGAGCTAGGACCAATACAGTGGGAAAAAAATCGAATTTCAAAATGTTGACTTTGAAACCCCATAACTCCGCCATTTATTGACCTATCCAAAATATCCTAACTCACACCAGAATTACAACAATTCGCAACGAATCCCCTTCTTCAGTTAGAAATTCAAATCATCCGTTCTCAAAAAATTTTGCAACCATGGGCCTATGTTTTACATTTTTGGTTAATTTTGAACAGCAGTACAACAACAACAACCAAAAGAACAACAACAACAACAAAATATTTAAATTTAATTTAATCGATTACCTATCGAATGCAAGAAACCGCTTGTTAATATCTGTTATAGTTTTTGTGTAATTTAATTTTTTGTAAACCCTTAAAAATGACACCTGAAGGTATACAGTACCCTTAATGGAAAAATGTAACGTCCGCAACGTAACGTCCGCAACAGTCCAAAAATGAAGATATTTTAATATCGGGAAGACTTATCATTTTTTTGAAAGCTGGGTTGAATTGGAATAATTTTCCACTTAGTTTTTTGTTATTAGACTTTTTTGTTTATTGTTCAAAATTCACCAAAAAATGTGGAAATGCACATAAGCCTCTCAAGGTCGACTTCGATTTTTTGTAACGTCCGCAACGGAACTTTAAAGAAGCATACCTTTTTTCAGAAACAGATAACTTTTTATTTTGTGTTGTGTTTGTATTTTAAAAAAAAAATTATTAAAATATACCAGTGTGGACGCCAGCTGTGTCAATTTTAACAAGCAAATTTGCGTACAAATGTATCGTCCGCAACGCTGGATTAGCCCAT
>JAEIFU010004046.1:0-20493 GCA_018904235.1 Lordiphosa stackelbergi | reverse complement strand
CCTAGAAAATCTCACCCAAAAACGCGAGGGAAATAAACACAACAAACAAGCAAAACACAGCTGTTGGCCTACGTTAACCAACACCAAATCGGCTTACGCTCCGTAAGCGCAACAATCACGTTACAAACAACGCAACGCTTAACGTTACTAAAGTTTGAGAAGCACTGCGATTGAAGGCCAAGCTTAAAATACAACAGACTTTGGACATGTTACGCTCGCCCCCAATCGTTCCAGCAACGCCGGTAAACAAAAACCCGATCCCCGATGAACAGCAGAGTGCAGTGAAGAGGCTGCGCTCTGAACTAACTCCTTGAAACAGAACAGATTGAAAATGGCTCTATAGGGGATGTTCTTCAAGCTATTAATAAGCTGGGTGTGCTCTTTGATGCTAAGCTAGGAAGTCTAGGTGCGAGTTTCGATGCAAAAATTGCTAACCTGGCAACAAAGGATGACATTGGAGATCTGAAGCAGGACGTAGGAGGCCAAACGCAGCAGCTAGGAGGAGTACAAGAACGCCTTGAGAGGCTTGAACTGGAAAATATGGCCCTTTTGCAGGAAATGGAGATTTTAAAAGCAGATAAACAGGAAGAGAACAAAGAACTACAACGATTATCAGCTCATGGAAGAAGGAAGAATGTTATATTCAAATGGCTACCAAAAACAAACAATCCTTCAGCAGCAGTAAGTGTGATGTGCAAAGAAAAACTTAAAATACCACATGTCAAAATATTAGAAGCTCGAATACTGCTCGAGAGAAACAGCAAAACTAATGTGTTAGCAGAGATGGAGTCAGCAGAAATGGCTAAACAAGTTTTCGCTAGTACCAGAAACCTGGCAGAGACAGCCATTTATGTCGAAAAGGATCTGAGCTACGCCCATCAAGAAAAGAAATTCGCCCTTCTACAACTAAAGAGACAACTTCTGGCACTAGACAACACCCAAAAAGTCCTTGTGAGAAATGCTAGCATCCGCGTGGGAACAAAGTGGATGGCGTATGATAACAACAAAATTCTCGTTTCGGATGGCCAACCTGCAGACAGCTTTCTGAAAACCATTTACGGATCCTCGCTGAACATAAACGATATCCAATATGCTTCTCTTTTAGATAAGAAGTCTCAATCAAAAAACTAAATTATACGATTATAAATAGACACCCCAAAATAGCATTAAGTAACACTATCGCAAAATCAACCCCCCTATTGATAAATTTAAAATATTGTCCTATAATGTAGCAGCGTTAAAAAAAATAAGTTATCGCAACATCACTTTTTCGAACTTATTAATGAGCATGATATGTTTTTCCTGTCGGAGACTTTTCTTGAGCATCCACTCAACCTCATCGAAACAAAGCTTAAAGTCTTTGAGCTTCATTGGGCACCGGCGAATCTGGGAGTTCTTATCACGTACAATGTTAACTTCAAAAAACACCTTGAAGAAAGACTAGCGCAGGCGAAGGTAGCAATAAACTGCACATGGAAGTCCTTTTTATGCAGAAAAGATTTAAAACACAGCATAAAGTACAGACTCTTGAGGCCACGGCGAGAGCTGTAAAGTGCTATGCAAGCCAAGTCTGGGGGACGTAGAATACGAAGAGGTTGAAAAACTCTTACGATTTTTTGTTAAAAAATATTTCGACTCCCACAATATATCCCTAATCGTATCTTGATGCTGGAAACTGGACTGTCACCGCTCTACACATACACACTCGACACCAATGTCAACTTTATAATAAAAGCACTCAGCATGCCAAGCTACCGCATTCCGAATATAGTCGCTACACTCCTTTTAAACCAACGAAAACAATGCTTTGAGGGTTGGACGGCTTTAGCAACAGAGCACAACGAAACACTGGACCTATCAAGTACCCACGGAATTGGTGAATGGAGGAACAGGATTATAATTAAAATTGATCAATCGCATAGAAACAAATGGAGAGCTGAATCGGAAGCAAGTACATCAAGGTTGATATACAAAAAATTGGAGCTAAACTTAGCAAGCCAAAACTACTTAAATGATGCTCACAGTCAAGAGGCGATTAAATATATATTACTAGTCAGGAGCGAGTGTATCAGGCTGCATTTTATACCCCATATCTCGGAGCACGAAACAAACTGTACAATTTGTAACAGTAGACAGAAAGAGGATGTGTGTCATTTTTTGGGAAGGTGCCCCATTCTAAAAGAAATAAGATCCGACATCTTGGGAAAAGAAGAGCTGAGTAACTCCGATATAATAGAGATTTTAAACGGGAAAACATGGGAGCTGCTGGCTAAATATGTATCAACCGCGCTAGGCTACAGACAGCGCATCTTAGATGGATATTTTTAAATTAATAATTATAACTACTATTAACCCTGTAGTTCGGAGGTCGCCGGCCGGCTGGAGAATGTCAGCCGAATTCCCTGGCTCCGGCCGCCGGACCCCATACCAGCTCTCATACCAGATTTTATATGGGATGTCATGAAATCGCCGCCAGCGGTCAGGACAAATGTGTCCAACCGAGCGAAGGCTGTTCAACTTATGGCGGGCGGTATGGATCATACATCGACCAGGCGGTTTTATCACCCAAAAGACCGAAAGAAAAATATATTTCGTTTAGTTTTACAAATTCATAAATTTGTTTCTATACATTACCACCAACCACCGCAACATCACAAGTTGTAATTCACAACACATCTTTAGAATGTGTATTGAAAGAACCTAAAATTTTTTTTTATAAACATACTTTACTGTGATTTGAACTCGCGATCGAACGCTTTCAGTCGAATGCTTTAGCTCAGTGCTGCTGCTAAGATCAAAAGTCGAACTAAATGTATTATATATATTTGAAATATTTTATAAAGTTCTCATTTAAAATTTCTAACATAAGCGTTGTAATCAGGAATCGGATAGATTGTGCATTCGCACTAAAAAAATTATACTTCGTGGCGACTGACTGACGCGTCCTCTCTGATTTAGAGTCTGCAGAGTCGGGTAGACGATTGTCGGCGGATAAAAAGTACCGTAATGCTTAACGCAAATGCACATATTCTAACGAAATATTCCTCATTGACCGTACCAGAATCAGGCAGCTTGATTTGGGGGGAGGGAGAGTGCTCGAATGTGTCATAACCATATGGGTCATTCTTTTTTATAAACCGAACAACTAAAAAATTTTTCATTTTAATAAAAAAAAATCCGAAATTAGATCTCGACATGCCCATCATAACGTAATTTGCGGTTTTGCACAATATATTTTTTTTTTGTTAATTTTATAAACAATTTCAAAAATCGTCAAAAACGGAAAAATGGAAAAAAGGGTTTTTAAAAACGCGATATCTCAGGTTTAGTTTATCGGACAGGTATCAAATTGATACTGGTGAAAAGTATTTTACTGTATCTACTCAAATTATAATTTTATAGATTTTTAGATTATTTAATAATATTAAGTAATTGTTGCTAAAAATTATTTATAATTTTTCGTGTTAACCACCATGATATAGCTTCTAATCATGAACAATTTATTGCCCTAAACTTAACTTAAAATTTGGTGTTTTCAAAAGATGGAGACTTTCATAGTTTTAAAAAGTTATGAATTTTTGAAGTTATAAACAAATAAAAAGATGCCCTTAAATAAAAATTTCTCACGTAGTCAGTTTTAAAGTCATGTGATTGAAACTTGGCAATTGTGCTTTATATTTATCAAGCTTTTCAAAATTGCCAACTTCACAAAGATCAGACGACTTTATCATATAGCTGCCATAGGAATGATCGGTCAAAAAAGAGTTTTTAAGCTATTTCGCCAAAGTTTCAGGCCAAAACTCACAATATTTATTTTGCATAAGTTTTTAAATACATCTTTAAAAGATTTTAGCAAAAGCTGATGCAAATTCCTTTAATTATTAACAATAATTTATTCATCAGCCAGCCACTAACAACCAGTTTAAACGTTATTAACACTGGTTTTTCGCAATTTTTTGTTTCATAGTTTGGTCACACTTGTTTTAAACAGAAAGTCCAATTGTGAGCCAGGCTTATTTTAATAAAAAAAAACAAAATTATGTGAAAAATGCGTCCGGATAGATGTTTTAATCCTTTCAAAAGGAAAGTCATCCAAAGGGAGTCCTTAGGAACGTGGCGAAGACACATCTACGGCTGTTACAGAAAACAATTTCGAAAGCATCACTTCAGTTAAAAATTTGCAATGGATGTCGAATACAAGTTTGTGCTCTGCGCAAATTTCCACTGAAGGTATGCTGTTGAAATTATGAAATTGAATAGAATGAAAATATGTCTTGTTTCTTATTTTAGTCTGAAAAAACGACGAACAACCACATCCATCGAAGTCCAACATCATTTAAGAAAGTTGCCGATGGAGCGATTGACGTAATAAATGAGGGGCTTAGTCTAATTGGATCTTCTCCTATTAAAAAAATTAACTTGTCAAAAAAGTCTTATTCAATTGAAAAATGCAAGGCCGTCTGTAAATTGTTCAGTGTGTCTCCCGATGAAATTGAGAAAAATTCTGTTCTGGAGACATTAAAGGAGGAATTCAACACAACAAAAACACGGGCCACACGAATAAAAATTTTAACAATTGTTAGTCAATGGCGTTTCTCACAAATTAAAAAACAATTTCCGACAGCGACTAGGCATATGATTACAGTTGCCAAGGATCTCGCTGAACAAAAGGGTATTTTAGCCGATGTAAACCCAAAATGTAAACCTGGTTTGCATCAAGACTTGGTCGATTTAATAGATAATTTTTATAAAAGTGACGAGAACAGTCGGATGATGCCTGGAAGAAAAGACTTTGTATCTGTTAAAGTTGATAACAATAGAGTTCACATGCAAAAAAGACTAATGTTAATTAATTTAAAAGAACTTTTCCATTTGTTTAAGCAAAATTATCCGGATGTTAAGTGCAGTTTTTCAAGGTTCGCGGCGCTTAGGCCAAAATATTGTGTACTGGCAGGTGGTAGTGGAACGCATTCAGTTTGTGTTTGTGCCATTCACGAAAATGTCAAACTATTAATTGAAGGGGCAAACCTGAAAAAAATAACTGCTGATACGGCCCATCAAGTGACCACTTATCAGGATTGCCTTAGAAAGATTATATGTGATAAGCCGTCAGAAAATTGCTATTTTACCACATGCTCTAAGTGTCCTGGTGCCAATAATTTTATGCGTCGAATTAAAAAATTACTTAAAAAAAAATCCATTGATAAAATAACATACAGGCAATGGACAAAAGTGGATAGAGCTACGTTGCAAGTTATCATTAGCCCTATTAACGCATATTTGCCAAAACTCAGGACTGGCTTAGAAAAACTGCTTACACATGCATTTCTCGTACGGAAGCAGAATGAGTTTTTTAATTCCAGAAAACAAATGTTAGATAGTCATGAGTGTGTTGTAATATGTGACTTCTCCGAAAACTACGCATTCGTCGTACAGAATGCAATACAGAGCATTCATTGGAACAACAATCAGGCAACTATTCATCCATTTGCTGTATTTTATAAACACAACGATGATAATATTCGTATGCTGAGCTTGGTAATGATATCAGAGTGCTTGCATCATGATACAATAGCCGTTCACGTGTTTCAAAAGCACTTAATAAAATTTATTAAAGAAAAACTAAATGGCATAACTAAAATTATATACTTCTCCGATGGTGCAAGCGCCCAATACAAAAACAAAAAAAATTTTGCCAATTTAACGCACCATAAGAAAGATTTTGGACTTAATGCCGAATGGCACTTTTTCCCAACATCTCACGGTAAAGGTGCGTGCGATGGCTTGGGAGGGACGGTAAAAAGATTAGCTGCTAGAGCGAGCCTTCAAAGATGGAACAACCCTATTCAAACCCCAAAAGAGTTGTTTCAATGGGCAAGTGAAAATTTAATAAATATTTCTGTAAGGTATGTTGCAGATGAAGAATATAACAAAACAGAAAAAAAATTAGCCACTAGATTTAGGAACGCTTTAACATTAAAAGGAACATTAAAATATCATTCCATAAGACCAATAAGCCAGAAGAAAATTGAAGCGAAACATTTTTCTTTGCAAGAAGAATCGTTTATTTTTAAGATACTAAAATAATTATTTCTTTAATTTCCTAATTCTGTACTTTGGTTGTTATTTGTTTTTTTATTTGACAGGCAGAAGATTGTATCGGCCCAAAGAGTAATATTAATTTTCCCATAATAAATGTTATATCTAATAAGAACTTAAAATTTCAAATCGCTTTGTTTTATTTAAGCAATTTAAAGCGTGTCTACCTCTTATTCAAATTTTCGTCCTAAAATAGTATGACCAAACTATGAAACCAAAAAATTGCGAAAAACCAGTGTTAATAACGTTTAAACTGGTTGTTAGTGGCTGGCTGATGAATAAATTATTGTTAATAATTAAAGGAATTTGCATCAGCTTTGCTAAAATCTTTTAAAGATGTATTTAAAAACTTATACAAAATAAATATTGTGAGTTTTGGCCTGAAACTTTGGCAAAATAGCTTAAAAACTCTTTTTTGACCGATCATTCCTATGGCAGCTATATGATATAGACGTCTGATCTGGGTGAAGTTGGCAATTTTGAAAAGCTTGATAAATATAAAGCACAATTGCCAAGTTTCAATCACATTACTTTAAAACTGACTACGTGAGAAATTTTTATTTAAGGGCATCATTTTATTTGTTTATAACTTCAAAAATGCATAACTTTTAAACTATGAAAGTCTCCATCTTTTTGCAAACACCAAATTTTAAGTTACGTTTAGGGCAATAAATTGTTCATGATTAGAAGCTATATCATGGTGGTTAACACTGAGAAAAAATTATAAATAATTTTTAGCAACAATTACTTAATATTATTAAATAATTTAAAAATCTATAAAATTATAATTTGAGTAGATACAGTAAAATACTTTTCACCAGTATCAATTTGATACCTGTCCGATAAACTAAACCTGAGATATCGCGTTTTTAAAAAACCCTTTTTTTCCATTTTTCCGTTTTTGACGATTTTTGAAATTGTTTATAAAATTAACAAAAAAAAATATAAAATTGCAAAACCGCAAATTACGTTATGATGGGCATGTCGAGATCTAATTTCGGATTTTTTTATTAAAATGAAAAATAAAAATTTTTTTGGTTTATAAAATAATAAACAATATACAATTTATTCTTCATTATTTATACCTATTTCGGTATTATACTTAATAATAAAAAAATTATTGATGATATTCGTTCAAGGGGTTAAAAAAGATTAAAGTGGGTATTATCCCGTTTTATGTATATATATGTTGAGAGAAGGTGTACCAACAGAAAAAATAGTATCCCGCCAAATTTAAAAAGTTGGTCTTTTTTAACAAACCTTCAAATCGATATATAATTTGCAAACATTAAGATATTGCCAAATGGTTAACAAAAATGTAGCCGTTTGTGGTGCAACAGGAAGTGTGTTTGCCTTCTGTGTGGGAGGTTGAGGGTTCGATCCCGCCTAGGAACATCTAATACAAAGTTTTTCTTTCTTTAAAAACTTTTACACAACCGCGATCTTACATTTTCTGTGTACACTCTGGTATTGCTGTACGCATCGGTCTGGCTGATGGTTATCCTTAACAGACTTGCCGGGTGGTTAACGCAAATGGCCATTCCGATGGTTGTCCCAAATCGCTTGGCGGATAGCTGACAATTTCAAGTATAAGTTCTGATATTGCTGTGCGGATCGGTCAGTCCGATGTTTACCGTTAGCCGAATGCCGGATGGTTATCCGAAAATGTGCTGGCCTATGGCTGTTCCGAAATAGCCTGGCGGATGGTTGGCATATTATGTTTAACCTTTGGTATTGTTGTGCCGATCGGCCTGTCCATTGGGTTACCCTTAGCTGAATGCCGGGTGGTAAGTGGTAAATGGCCTGGCCGATGGCAGTCCTAAACCGCCTGGCGGTTGGCTGACAATTTGTGTGCGAACGTCTGGCGTTGCTGTGCTGATCGGCCAGTCCGATGACTACCCCTTAGCAAACTGCCGGATGGTTGACTTAAATTGTATGAGCGTCTGGGGGTACTGTGCCAAACGGGTCACCGGATGCTTTGCTTTTGGCAGCACCCTACACAAAAATTGGGCTGATGGTAAATGCCAAGCCAAAGCGAACTCTTACATATTGAAAAATGCGAAACTTGTACCCAACTTCTGAATAAATTACTACTACTACTATTTCGTACAAGTTTCGAAAATATCTTTTAGGTTGTTTAGCATGTGTTTCTCCGAGCATCCTATTACAATCAAATCATCCATATAGAGGAATGCTTGTGACGGTGAAAGACCTGCAAATGCTAATGTCATCATGCGCTGGAATGAGTTGGGTGCTACTTTTAATCCAAAAGGAAGACACTTGAATCTGAACGATCCTTGCGGGGTTGAGAAGGAAGTTATATCTCTGGAATTTTCCTCCAATTCTATTTGGTGAAAGCCTGACATCAGATATAAGCAAGAAAAGTATTTTGCTCTACCTAATTGGTCAAGGACGTCATCCATCCTCGGTAGCGGGAATTTGTCTGTCAATAGCTGCTTATTTATTTTGCGATAATCAACGACTAGTCTCCATCGCCTTTCAGAGCTCCCTGGTAGTGACTTTTTTTGGTACCAAAAGAATTGGGCTATTAAATTCTGATTCTTTCTACGAGACCATTTCTACGTTCTACGAGACCATTCTTAATTAGGTTTTCTACCTGTTGGTCAATTTCTGCTTTTGTGTGTGTGGAGTTCTGTAGTTTTTTTAATGTACACTGGGGTGGTATCTTTTAATGTGAGTTTTTGTTTGTAAAAAGTTGTTTGCCAGAAATATGTTCGCCTTCTAGAGCGAAAACATCGGTATATTCGGAACAGGGTTCAGGTAATGACCTTGTTATAAATGATGGAAAATGTTTAACCAATTTCTTCATTATTAATGGTCCATGCTCATCACGTGTGTTTCGAATATTAATTATATTATAATTGGCTAGGCTTTCGCTCTTGATGGTTGTTTTGAAATTATTGCATCTTTGTTATTGGTGTTTATTATTCTCACATATGGGCTGTTTTTGCTTAGGATTGTGTTAGCTATGAAAATTCCTGGTTGTATCTCTTGATTTGGTACTAATAACTCATCTTCCTCCTTATTTATTTTTATTGGCCTGATAACTTCTGAGCGAGCTGGGATAGTAAATATTTTTGAGTGTGGTGAAATTTTCATTGGTATGGCAATTTCGATATTTAGGTGAGTGGGTCTGATTAGTAACCAGTTTTCTCGCTGGTCGCCATTATTTGGAACTATTATGATTCTTGGAGGAGCGGAGCTCTCTTATTTCTTGTAGCAGCTCAGCAATGGTGGATTGGAGACCAGTAATGGTTTGCTGTATGGAAAGTATGATTTGGGCTAACGACCCATCTAGGCCCGTGCTCCCAGGTAGGTTAGAAGGGTTGTGGCCCTGGGTTGTTCCCCACTGGGGCAGATAAATATCCTGGGCGGTATGGTGGGTTGAGCGGCCTTGAGTTGCGCCCCGCTGGGCTGGGTGAGCATCCGAGTGGAAAAGATGGTTTGGGCGGCCCTGCGCTGCTCCCCCCTGGGGTTTGTTGATTGGCCGCCTACTCCCAGAGCCGTGTTGGCCCACTCGGGTTGCATCTGCGTAGGAGAGACCCTCCGGCACGATTGAGGTAGGGATGAAGGCCTGGACATTGCGCTGTGGGATTGGGCGCTGTCCATTCTTAATCATGGGGGCAATGTTAATGCCCGTTCCCCGGTTCTTCAGTCTTCTTAGGTACACCGGACACTTCTTGCTCGATGCCATGTGGTTACCAAAGCAGTTAGAGCATTCCAATGTCTCATCTCCGAGTTCTTCCGCTTCAGCTCGACAGTGACTCTTTGACGTCCCACTTTAATGATGTGCAGTTACTCTGTGTTGTTATCAGCTTTTTTCAGGTCAACAAACCAAACATTTTGCTTGGGAGGCTCCTCAGTGTTTTCTGGGACTTCTGACTGATTTACCCTGCCCTTGGGGTTGTATAGGTTAACAATAGTGTGGCCCATTCCGCCGAAAGCTGACAAAATTTGCTCTTTAGGGGTGGATGAAGCCAGATTACGTACCACCACTTTAAAGGTCCTATCCTCGGGAAGACAGAAGTGGGTATATTGAATCTGCTTCCCAGAAAGCACCGCAGTTATCTTTCTGTGAGTCTCGGAGTCCTTGGGGAATATTCTCAGATCCCGATTAGGGGCCATCTTGAATTCATAAGAGTCCAGATCCGCCACGGAGTTGATGAAATTTTCAATCGCTTGGATATCATCCACACCGGGAACCGTTATTGGCCTAGGTTTAGGCGGCCTTATTACAATTACTGCAGGGTTTGGCATTTGCTGTTCAGCGGAGGGATCAGACTCGTCTCGGATCCCCTCCATTTGGTTAACGTCCTCCTCAACGTTGGTTGCCAGGGCCGCAAATCTGTTTGAGGGAGCAGTCTCATCAGCTCCACGACCTTTTTTGTGTCCTTTTTAGGGAGATTATACTACGCCGTTTTTTAACGTTAATTTTTTGCCAAGGTACAGAGGCTGGCACAAATTCTGGCATTTTTCTGATGTTTTGAACTGGAGGTAGGGCTCTAGCAGTACTGGGAGATGAATTGGCAGGAGTATCTTGTGCCACCTGGGCACCTATTGGGCCTGAGGAGGTAATGACGCAACTCGAACTTGACTGTGCACTGGTTTGACTGCCTCCATTTGCCGCTGGTGCCGTTGTTGTTACTGTAGCATCGTCGAACACATCAGTCACGCGTTTCCTTTGCAAAACGTACGGGGCAGCTGCAGTCCTACAATTCAAGATGGATCCTGCTGCCATGGATCGTGTTATTGGCCGATTCGTTATATCAACTTTATTAATTACAGCCGAAAATGGGGCTTCCTTTGAATCCGTCCATTTTGGATAGCTATTTGCTGATGACTCAGTCTCCATTGGAGCCATTTGGCTAGCGTTCATATTCCGCCCTAAAGGCACTGGCAAGCAGCCAGTGCCACACGGTGGGTCGCTTGGTAATTCCGAACGAGAAATAACGAAGTCAAAAGCACGAGATTCGAAGAAGAAATTGGTTTTTATAACTTTTCAAAAAACGAGAAAATTAGAAAAAATTTTATTTATTATTTTTTTTTCGAGCACAATTTAAATTGGAAATTTAAATGTTTATACCAAAATCTCTAGCGATTTCTGTGTCACCCCCGATATATTTTTTTGGGTCGGAGATGATTCCTTCTGGCTGTTACATACTTTTGCACAAACTTATTACCAGCACAAAAAGATGTAAAAGATTTTTTTAAGTTTGACCCTTTATTTCTTACCGAGCTCGAAGATTTAATATTATTTAATATTTTTCAGAACCCGACTGGTAGTAGGTCTCTTTAGCATTTTAAATCCTATAAGATTTGCCTGCAGGCAAAGTAAAGTTAATGTCGTAAAGCTATAGCCCTGATCGACTTCAATCATAATTATTAACTAGGGCTGCAAACCAAGGCTGCAAACCTCTAAAATTTTGCAGAAGGTTCGGTCCGGGGGTAAGTCTAAGGTTCGGTTCGCGGACCGGTTCTCGGAAACCCTGAACCCAAGGTTTTGGTTCGAACCTCGGTTCGCTTGAATATAAAAGAACAGTTTCGATTTAAAAATACTTATTTCTATACTTTAATAATGTAATTTTAGTTGTCAAATTCAGTCGCTGACATTTACAACATTTGAGAACTGCTTAGTTTAAGCTAAAAAGCATCATATCTTCTAGGAGCTGTTCATCTATACTAGCTCTCAGATCATTAAGATCAAATTTAAGTGTTGAAAAGGCCCTTTCAACTGATACCTGAGTTGCTGTAACAGCAAGTAAAGTCAGGACAATATTTTTAAATTCCTGGCTATTTTCACATTTCCAAAATTTGAACACGTTTGTCGATGTCGAAACATTGACGATGTCGTTCTATTGGACAATCTTCGAAGGCATCTATAACATCATTTACAGACTTTGTTTTTAATATTTATTCTCTTCTTCGCAGTCCAACGTTGAATCATTTAAAGTTGCATTTTGAAAACTCTTATTAGGAATTTGTTTTTGGAGCTTCAGCATGTCTGTAATATTAAATGGTGGAAGCCCTACTAATGTCAAACTTAACTTCAAAAAATCGTTAACTAAATTTAGAGTGTGTGCAGCACACCACACTGTAATTATAGAATTCTCCAGGTATTCTATTGAGGTAATTTGGAGAAACCTTAATCAGCATTACATAAATCATAGTTGCATTTTATGAATTTTCTAATCACATTCGAGTCTTAAAAACGGTCATAAATGCCCCCGTTTTCTGATCATAAATGATGCTTTTGTCGGGAGAAAATTGTACCCTAGCGCTGTCTCTTTATGAGTAGTGGTTTAAACCCCGTTTTTTAGATCAGTTTCGAGTCATTCGGGAGTTTTTTCGAGTCGTTTTTTAATGAGTCACTAACTGAACAAATGCATGAGTCATTTTCAAGTCTTTCTTTAATCGCACATGAAACTAGTCTCTTTTTAATCATCAAAAGAGCTCGAAAAAGACTCGTCAAGGGGATTCTTGTTAAAATGATATTCCAAGTGCTGGGTGGGCCTTTTCTGCTCTACAGTTGTCATATAAAAGTTCTCCTGCTCGAATTTGCTGCTCGATTTCGCCCGCTCCATATTCGCCTGTTTAATGACGGTGATAATAAAAATCTTACCTAGAGAAAAGCCGAAGGATTAGAGAACGTCTTAAATTTTCCAAGTCAGATTCCTTATTTTCTATATTTTTCTGTATGCGTTTGAAAAACTGCATAATTTGGTGAACCGAACCTAATTTTTCGAAAAAGTGGTCCGGTTCGGGTTCAGGTTTGAGGACACAAAAATATTAGGGATTCGGTTCATGGTCCGGTTCGATGGACCCAAAAAAACCCGAACCGAACCTGTTCTAAGGGGTTCGGTTCAGGACCGGTTTGCAGCCTTGCTGCAAACCTTTTAAAAATTGGAAGGATTTCACTCCGATGATTCATCACTTCGATAAACCTAGATTCGGGTTCAAGAAAAATTTTGTGTTTAGCTAATTCAATAACTGTATCGATACTGACTGACACTTGCGTTTTTGTTTTTTGGAGATAGAAGTGTCCGATTTAAGAATGCAAAATTTACCATGAAACAGAACTTCGAGCGATCATTTTTTAAGCTTGTTCACAAACCCTTTCGAATTGACTGCGTAGGGTAGCCATCCTGCAAGTGCAACTTAGACTACGCCATTTCATGCGTTTTTGACTAATATCTTGAAATGTAATCTTTTTTTTGGATCTTTTTTAATGTATTCGTCGCATCGGTTCACGCTAGAGCTTTTTGGAAAGCTCTTTTCTCGCGCTAACACGTGTTTGATTTATTCTTGTTTGTTTTTAGTCGTTCGTGAGTTATAGCGTCGCAAACATGGAGCAAAATAAAGAGAAAATACGGCATATTTTACAGTACTACTACGATAAAGGCAAAAATGCATCTCATGCTACCAATAAAATTTGTGCAGTTTATGGACCCGATACAGTTTCCATTTCCATCGCACAACGATGGTTTCAACGTTTTCGTCCTGGTGCAGAGGTGATCGAAGATGCTGCACGGTCCGGAAGGCCTGTCGTCGAAAATTGCGATAAAATCGCTGAATTGATCGAAAGAGACCGGCATAGTAGCAGCCGTGGCATCGGCCAAGAGCTGGGCATGAGTCATCAAACCGTTATAAACCATTTGAAGAAGCTTGGATTCAAAAAGAAGCTCGATGTATGGGTGCCACACGACTTGATGCAAAAAAAAACAATTTTGCCCGTATGGATGCATGCGAATCGCTTCTGAATCGCAACAAAATCGACCTGTTTTTGAAGCGGATGGTGACTGGCGATGAAAAGTGGGTCACTTACGACAACGTGAAGCGCAAACGGTCGTGGTCGAAAAGCGGTGAATCTGCCCAGACGGTGGCCATGAAGGTTCTTCTGTGTGTTTGGTGGGATTGGCAGGGAATCATCCACTATGAGCTGCTCCCCTATGGCCAAACGCTCAATTCGGACCTGTACTACCAACAACTGGACCGCTTGAATGCAGCACTCATGCAGAAGAGGCCATCTTTGATCAAGAGAGGCCGAATTGTCTTCCATCAGGACAACACACATCTTTGGTGACGCGCCAGAAGCTCCGGGAGCTCGGATGGGAGGTTCTTTTGCATCCACCGTTTAGTCCGGATCTCGCACCAAGTGATTACCACATATTTCTGTCCATGGCGAACGAGCTTGGTAGTCGGAAGTTGGCCACAAGAGAGTCCTGTGAAAATTGGCTCTCCGAGTTTTTTGCCAATAGGGAAGCGAGCTTCTATAAGAGGGGCCTTATGAAGTTGGCATCTCGTTGGGAACTCGTCATCGAATACTTCCTCTCTCTTCCCACCCACATCCCTCCCACTTTCCGCCCACATCCCATCCACATCCTATCCACTTCCCACCTACAGTCCACCCACATTTCACCCACTTTACAGCCAATTTCCCCCAGTTCCCACTCATTTCCCACCCACTTTCCGCCCACAACCCACCCACATCCCACCAAAATCCCACACACAACCCACCCACATACCTCCCACTTCCCGCCCACATCCCACCCACATCCCTTCCACATCCCATCCATCCCATCCACATCCCTCCCACTTCCTGCCCACATCCCGCCCACATCCCTTCCACATCGCACCCACATCCCTCCCACCTACATCCCTTCCCACTTCCCGCCCACTTCCCACCCACATCCCTCCCACTTCCCGCTCCCATCCCATACTCTTCCCAGCTACATTCCACCCATATCCTACCCACTTCCCGCCCACATCCCGCCCACATCCCTTCCACATCCCATCCACATCCCTCCCACTTCCTGCCCACATCCCGCCCACATCCATTCCACATCCCACCCACATCCCTCCCACCTACATCCCTTCCCACTTCCCGCCCACTTCCCACCCACATCCCTCCCACTTCCCGCCCCCATCCCATACTCTTCCCACCTACATTCCACCCATATCCTACCCACTTCCCGCCCACATCCCACCCACTTCCCGCCCACATCCCACCCACATCCCATCCATATCCCTCCCACATCCCGGCGTTATTTCCAACATCGGAAAATGAAAACACTAATGAAATTCCTTTTTACCTTACAAATCGAGCTTCAAGTCAATCGGATGAAAAATCATTCTTTTGCATGTAGAATTTACCGGGCATTTTCACGCCTGGGGGCGTAATTATTTCGTATTCTGTCCTTTCAAACCAAGTTTCAAGCCAATCGGATGATAATTAGTTTTTTTTCATGCAGAATTTTCCGGCAATTTTCCGACCGTCTGGTCGAATTTTCCATCTTCGGAAAATCACATTTCAAACTATTTTGTATTCTATCCTAACAAATCGAATTTCAAGCCAATCGGATGAAAAATAGTTGTTTGCATGCAGAATTTTCCAGCCATTTTCCTCGTGGGCGGATTTTCCGAAATCGGGAAAACACGTGTCGAATATTTTGCGTACTCAGCTTGCGAACCACGTTTCAAGTCAATCGGAAGAAAATCAAATGTTTACCATTCAACCTTTTCCGGCGCTTTTCTGACTTTTTCGGGTGGGATTTTCCGGAAAATTGGAACACAGTTATTGTTGAATTTTCATATACATCTTTGAAAATGAGTTTGAATCTGATCGAATAATAAACAAAAAAGTTTCATACAACAGTTTTCCGTGAATTTTCCGACTTTAGGAATAGATTTTCCAAACTTTGAAAGTCTGTTTTTTTATGTCTTAGTATGTGTAATTTTGAAAATGAGTTTGGAGCTAATCACTGGCAACTAAAGTTTCGCCCATACAACCTTGACCACCCACTTTCCACCCAGGGGGTGAATTTTCCGCAAGATTGGTATGCAGTTGTTGTTGAATTTTCATATAGATCTTTGAAAATGAGTTTGAACTTGATCGGATGAAAAACAAAAAAGTTTCATACAACAGTTTTCCGCGAATTTTCCACATTTCCCGACAGAAATTTCCAAAATCCGTTCTTAGTACTCACTTTCAGCATAAGATAAAACTACTGTGAAAATCTCATCTTCCTATCATTTATGGTTTAGGCTGTGCGACGGTCACCAGTCAGTCAGTCAGTCAGTCAATTAGTCAGGTTGAACAGTTTTATATATATAGATATTGTCGAGTTTTTGTGTTTGTCGCATTAGAATTTGAGTAAATCAAAAATTTTGCTTTCTTGCAGATATGCATCAAGCAAGCTTTACACATAAAAAAATACTGACAACAGTTAATTGCATTTTCTGCCTGATCTTTCTGAATAACACTGATGTTTGGCTTGTTTCATATCTAATATGATTCGCTGTGTGATTTGTTTACTCTATATAATCTATGGCCTTGTTCACCAGCACAAATCGATGACGAAAAAATCGATGGATCTAGTTCAATTGTTGAAGTGAACGAATGTGAAGTGCAATTCTGATTGCTAATTTTTGTAATTTTGATTAAAATCAAAACGATAGCTTTCACGGATAACATTTTTCCCTTAAAATTTCACGAAAGCTTTCAACAAGAGCCAATTAACTATTTTTGATGGATGATGTTTGATGTTTGATGTATGCTGGAAAAACCTGAGAGAAGTAGGAAAATTTGAAAAGATTGTTCTGATTGGTATAAATGCTTTTTAAATTCAACAAATTAAAGTTTTTAACAGAAACCAAAACAACCAAAAATTGGGGTTAATTGTTCCCTACACCAAACCTCAAGCTGTCCCACGGGTTTCGTGCTTTGTCAGCCAAAGTACTAAATAAGCGATGTTCAAGACTCGTTACGAACCAGTTTTGATGATGGTTTCGAACAATTTGATTATTAGTCTGGTGGCAAGTATTTTGTGATACGGCAGCGAGCATTTTCAGTTTCAATTAAGAAAATAAAAATCTATTAATCGAAATTTTAATATTTTGCTTAAAAAAATACGATATTTCAATCATTATATACTATTTTTCTGAATTGTACAAAAAATATTCACGAAAAATATCACCCAAACATTTAAGATACTACATATATCGCCTTAGAAAAATTTTTGCTGAAGATGTATAGGTTTTTTAAACAAAAATTAATTGAAAAAAAATAATTGATCCCTGAGCAGGTATCAGGAAAAATTTTTGCATCTAGTAATTCTTTGATACATGCTCCTGTATCATGATGTATTGGTTATTATGATGCCGCATTACTCAAGTTTAGTAGGAAGATTATTGCAAATTTATACTTGATCATGGAGCAAGTTGTTATGCTGAACACGGCCAATCATTTTATATGTGAATTGATTAGAAAAAGTTAGGTTGCTTATTTATTAGAAAGTGAACCCGAACTATTAAAATCTACTTGACTATGAACATTCGGTCTCAAATCGTTGAACATTCGTCATCTGATCTAGTTATCGAGAACATTTGAGTCACTCCACATATAAAGGCAAATGCAAACTGTTTTTATTCAAAAAGCAAGAGTTCATACGAAAACGTATAGAGATTTCTGGGACACATTTAAATAAAATAAAATAAATTTCAGATGTCCTTTTGTTGAATTCATAAACATACATTAAATCTATACTTTCCAGCAATTGGTTTCCCAAACTGAGCAATAGATGGCACTACTACCACATTGATCATTTGGATGGCCAGTTTATTATATAGCAGATGTACTATATATTCATCCGATTTGAGTCAAGCTAGCCTAAAATTGTGTTGAAACAGATAATATATAATTAACGTATTTTTTCTTTGGGACTTTTTTACAGCTAGGTGCACTGATCAAGTATACATATACTTTATGCGGTCGGAGATGCTTCCGTCTGGAAGGTTATAAAAATCGTCAAATAACACCTTTACTAACTCAAAGACATGATTATTGCTATTAAGTTTCTATTTTTAAAATATCGAAAATATCGATTTTTTTTACAACCAAATATCAAAATAGAAATTATACTTTTTGAATATCGATATAAAATTTTACCACGGATTCCAATTATCGCTTCATCTCATTATTCCAATTTAAAATATCTACGAAGAAAAAAGAGATCCCCGTAGATTGGATATTCGAATTATCCACTTTAAGATCCATATTTTTTATACTCTGTACCAAAGGTACACGGAGTATGTATGTTAATTTTGTGCAAAAGTATATTACAAGGAGAAGGAATCATTTCCGACCCTTCTTGATCAGCATCAACAGCCGAATCGATATAGCCATGTCTGTCCGTCCGTCCATATGAACAAAATGAAATATCCTTTTCACATTTTTCAGCTCCTTTGGATGAAGAATAAGGACCAAGAGCTATCCTGTTTGCAGATATATCCTTTTTAAACGAATATAAATCGACTTCGAAATTATGCAATGGATCACAAAATAGTATAGTAAACTATCCACTTCAAATGGATACCGAAAATATCCTGAGGATCAACAAAATGTCTCGTTTTGTTCTCAGTGTATACATAAGATTTGACCTAAAACTAAAATCATTCAAGTTCAGACGATTTTTCACTGTGATCATAACAGAAATTTAAACGCTAACATTGAAAACAAAAAAGGGTTCTGTTTTTAAAACCCATTCTCTATCCGTTTGGTATGCTTGGTCTAAGATATAGTCAGCCGATCTGGGTTATTTCAACGTTTTAGAAACATGTAGTCCCTACAAGCACGTCTAAGTGACTAGGATAGAAACATACAAATTTTCAACATATGATGAAATAAATAAATAAGGTAAAACGTCAGCCATACACTCAAAAAACGAGAGCGTGAGTTAAAGTCGGCTCTAACCGACTTCGATATACCCGTTACTCATGAAAAACATGTTTAACAGTGTTCCCGCGTTCCTTAGTGTGACCATCCAAAAAGTATGCAACGTTTTCTTAGGGTGGTAGCGGGGAGGGCTTGGTTCACTTTTTTGCTTATAACTTGAGAACCGTTCATCCGATCTTTATCATTTCTTCGGCAAATCGAGTCATTTTGCTAATTACTAACTATCTCTAGAAGGTGCGAGTCCTCTATCTTTAAAACTGTAGGAGATATAACTTTTTCCAAATTGCGGGGGCGGGAGGGGGCGTGGCCAAAATTTGAAACAAACTTGATCTGCGTGCAGATAAAAGAAGCATTTGCCCCATACATGTCAAACCGTTATCTCTTACCATCTCTGAGATCTAGGTGTTCATACAGACAGACGGACGGACGGACGGACGGACGGACGGACGGACGGACAGACGGACAAGGCTAAATCGACTCGGCTGTTAATGCTGATCAAGAATATATATACTTTATATGGTCGGAAATGATTCCTTCTGCCTGTTACATACATTTGCACGACTTTAGTATACCCTTTTTACTCTACGAGTAACGGGTATAAAAATCAATCCATATGGGATCAAATCAATCCCAAGCGGTAATGAAAACAGCGTTGTCCCGGATGTTAAATCATTAAAGTTAGAAAAAACTGAATTAAAGTAGTTTATTGATCGAGTAAAATGTAAAGCATTGCAATGAAACAGATTTGAAGATCCTCTCTTATATTAGAATGCGCTCAGCAACATAGTCACTAAGCAACACTTGAATTTGTGTATAAGCCAGTGGCGTACGGAGGGGGAGGGTTTGGGGGTTAAACCCCCCTTGGGGGGTTATTTTTATATGCGAAATTTTTTATACAAAAATTTTGTTCTGGCCCCCCCCCGAAAAAACCTGCGTACGCTACTGGTATAAGCAATACCGAGACTGCTGGAGCAGTCAGTGGAATAAACGAGTCACTTAGCAGTCAGTGAAGTAAACGAAAGGAGTTGTCGATCTCGTATTTTTTGGCACCAGCTAGCTAAAGCTCTCTACTGTCGCGGTCCAAATCATTATTAAATTTTAAATCCAATAAAAATACTTATTGGAATTTTTCATTGGCGCCCGAGCAGGGACATCGATAGTAGTTTTCGTGGAAATTTTTGTGTCTCAAAGTACAATTTATGTACTTTGATAAATCGCAGCTCTTTAAATCGCCTAAGCTAGCTGGCCAGCCTTCGGTCGTGTGCTGGCTGCTGCCCTGAATAGAGATCATTTGGAAATTCTACTGCTGGAAAGACGCTAGACCCACCCCCTCAGTTTACCACCTGTTCATTAAAAGTGGAGGGAGAGAGAGAGGGAAGTTTCACTGTTGCAGTCCACCCACAGGTAAAAAGTGTCAAAATTGATTGCACATCTCGAGCCGTAGTCTCACTAAGTTGCCAAACTCCCAAGCAAATCAATTGTTGGCACTTATAATTGCATGCCCATCTTGTATATGTAAGTCTCAAAGTGAATGCCCTTTGAAGTGAACCGCTGCATTGTCGCTTAATCGGTTTTTATATATACATATCTGCTTATGGATAAATGCATCGAAGAAGGAAGAAGCAATAAATAGACAGAGCCCA